>VZTE01003367.1:427237-546831 GCA_013397775.1 Eulacestoma nigropectus
TCAGAGCGCGGCCTCCGCCCCGCGGCCGCCCCGGGAGCAGCGGCAGGGCCGGGCTGGGCCGCCCCTGTGCGTGAGGCCGCGTGGCGCGGCGCTGCCCGCAGAGCCCGACGGAGCGAGGGCCGGGGCTGCCCCAGCGCCCCCGGAATAGCCACCGGCACCTGCAGGAAGGGGCCGCGTGCCAGACTCGTGGCGTTGTTGTTGGAAAGCGTCTCCCGGGTGTACACGAAACGTAGTTCGGTGCTGTGTTCGCGCTGGTGAATGCGCGCTTCTTCAAAGCTGCGCTGTAAAGTCTGCTCCTGTTTGACTGCAAACAGGTAGCCTAGTGCAATTTCTGTATGTGACTCAATACAATTTCTATTCACGATTTAGCGTTATACATTCTTATGCTGTTGCCAGTCTTTGGAAAATTTTCCTTTCTGCGGTGTTGCAGATAATAAAAAATTTATTTAGTTTATTTTCGCCTTTGCGTGAAGAAAACGATGCAAGTCAAGTTAATTTTTTTATAGTGAAATGTGTATAATTCGAATTTTAGTTTCCTCTCTTACAAACAAATCTGCATGGATTTGTACAGTGTATCTGATACACCTGTATTTATGTGACCAACATATTTTTTAACTTACACGAATCATTTGTGTCGTCACTCCTTTAGTGTGTATGTGTAAGAGTGTCGTGACACTGAGAGGTTGATAAGATAGTGAGGGAAAAGTACATGAAAGAGAACTGTAGCTTGAACCTTTTTCCAGTACTAAAGGATATTGCCTGTAATTCTTTTCTTGTTTATTTCTCACATGTATATTGTTGAAATTGCTGAAAGTACTGCCTCTTCTTTTTTGACAGTTCAAATGAGCACAAGTTTTGTTCCATTTGGGTGTAACGTAATAAGCTGTAAATTTTGTAATAAGCATGCTCTTTGACAGGCGAGACTACATGCTAGAGATTGGTTTAGCTGGAAAGTCCTCTTAAAGCTTTTTTTGGACGTAGTTCCCTTTTCGTGGTCTCGGGTGGAGGGAGCAAAAACCAAACAAAACTGAAAATATCCATGCAGTTGTTATTTTGTGTGCACAGAGTGGCAAAGTGTAAGGGTAATTGTTGGTGCTGCTGTGTAGAGCAGAGAGTATAAATGCATTGTCAGAGGCCTCCGTAAATACTATTAACTGCTCTTTTGGGACAAGAATTATTCTAATTGAACAATTAAATGGTTAGGTTTGTTTTTCTGCCAGTTTAAACTTGGAAGTAGAGCTCTGACACGCCAATTTCTATATTAAGTGTGTTTAAAGGTATTATTCTGTTTACTATGTGTATGCTTCTGATACACTACTGTATTGTTTTTCTTTTAAATAATAAATAAAGCCCTTTCTGTAACTGGGGTTTTTTGGGAATTGGAAAATCCAGAGCCAGTGGCCCACTGGCTCTTCTCTGTGTTTAAAAGTGATTAAAAGGTGGAACACAGATCAGTGAAATGCTGTCTCATTCCTTGGAAAACAATATGAAACCTTACCACAAAAGCAAAACAGTAAAGTAAGGCATCTAGTTTACTTAGATTTCATTACTCAGAAAAGCAATTAAAGTGGCTTTTTTTAATTTCAAACTCAAATGATGTGAACTCAGACTTCAGTTGTATATACATGAATTTTGTTTGTTCTGCTTGAGATTAGTGGAGGGCTTTAGGTTCATATGAGATATCGTATTTGCTTTTTAAAAGCCATAGTGTCTTACACATCCAAGTTATATTTAAGACACTCCCATTAAAAAAACCCATATGGAAATTATGTTTTGCTTTAAAATGTTGTATATAGCTCTGGGAAATTGTTGTTAGTGTAACTATACATTTACCAAAGTCAGCTAAAATGTGAGTGGGAAAAGGAGAGCATGTAATTCTCCTTCAGGCAAAACAGTTCTTCAGGTTTTTTATACCACCACAATTTTCTCTATTGGAGATTATATGCATATAAAGAAGTCTGACAAAAATATGCCTAGCTGATATTACTGTGCTGGTGTATGTTTTCCACACAGACCTTGCCTGAGTGAATCCTCTGTGTATATATATATATATATTTGTGTCAGGATTTATTCTGGAGATACTACCACTGGAAAATCTCACAGCGTTAACAATTCTGCTGCTCCAATGTGAGCTGTATATCTCAATTCTAAATTTCTTCAAGAAGGAAATGTATTTTAGGTGTTTGTATCAGTTTAGAAAATCTGTCTTAATAAGTTGGTGTCAAATTGCAAAGCACAAAAAACCTGTGTGTGGGAAAAACCCAGAAAACTGCTAAAATTGCAAGGCAACTACGGTGGCATAGAAGATTGTATTCTTGCCCAGTTTTTAATCCTGCACTATGAATAAAACCTTCAATGCTATAAATAAATGAGGAATACATATTTTCTGTGATTTCAGGTTTTTGTCCACATGGATGTTTTGTCAGTGTGCTTACAGTGATGGGATGGAGTAGAAAAAAGAAACTACTTGTGTGGGAAGAAATACTGGAACAAGTATTGGTGCTCAACTGCCAGCTGGTCACACTTCATATCCATGCACTTAATGTGTGGCTGGTGGGACTGTATTAGTTTTACCTCCCTGATTTACCTTGCATTTGTCATAGGCTAAGAAGAGGTGCTGTGGATTAGCTGCAATCCAGTACCTTTTACTTCCATGGCAGCTTGTGTTTGTGTATGTGCCCTCAGCTAGGAGTGGAGTTGTTATCATTATTTACTATGATGGTTGATGTTAGTCATAAAGAGCAGAAAAAGTAATCCTCTGGGCCTTGTCTGAGGTGTAGAGGTGTCAGCTGCTGAAGGGAAAAAACACAAGAAACTCCTGGATAAAAAAGTACTGCTTCAAACAGCTCTGCAAAGCAAACCCCATCCAGCTTGCAGCTAGGCACAAGACCCAAATTTTGCAGTTACCACTTACAGGGTTCCTGTTTGATAGCAGTAAGAAAAGCTTGCTGGACTTCCATTCAGAAGTATGCAGTGGATATTTGTTTAATTTGGAAGAATCTACTTTTAAAGCTCAGCTGCTTCAGGAGACTGCGGTTTTGCCGTTTCGTTGGTGCAGGTCAGTGGGCATAAAATTTAGAAACCTTGTTATAAAACCTAACTGCTCTCAGAAGATGTCCTTGGAGGATTCTTCTCCAGTGCTGTGTGTTTACTTACTGACTGGATGCTATAATGGGCAGACTTGAAAAAACAAGAGTGAGGGAAGAAACCCCACACCTACATTAACATTAAACTAAGCAATGTGATTTAAGACAGGATAAGGAAGGCTCTTTTAGAACTGAACTTGGATATTAAAAAAATACAATTATTATGAAAATTATTTGCATGAAGTTATTACATTCCTGCTGATCTTTTACCTGTGCTTTTAATAATTCTGTGGTCCATATGATACAATTAAATGGCTTCAGCATGAAGTTCTGATTAAGAACCTAGAAGATTTGAACTGCCAGCCAGGCAGTGCAGAAGCTATTTCTTTCCAAATGCTGGTTTTCTAAACTATTAGAACTCTAGGGGAAAGGAATGGAGAAAGCAAATAGCTATTGAATCTGATACTGAAACTTAACATAAAATTGGTATATATCAGTAAGAAAGTCATAGTGGCACAAGGATTACTCTGCAGCTTCTGCTTATTTTACCCCTGTAACATATGAGTATTTATCTAAATATTACCATCAGTAATGAAATCTTTTCAAAAATCTGTGTTTCATCCTTACTTACTGAGTAGGCAAAAGAATAGATTTATTTCAAAAATGTCAAAAGTGGAATGAATGTCATCACCATGTAAATCCGCTGAAGCAGTATGTTGGTGATGTCGTAAACCGTTACATACAGTAGCGGATCAGGCTGTGTGCCTCTCATTTGTTTGTTCCTATCTTCTCTCACTTCAGTGTTCAAGCAGTTTTTTGCTATTAGAAATCTTTGTTTCTTAAAACCTAGAGTGGAAATGAAAGAACAGAGGATGAAGGATTATCTGTCACTTAGCCTTCTGTATTATTACTTTGATCAGCAGAGAAGCACTCTGTGACTGTTAGCATATAAATAAATGAAAGGCTGAATTAAATGTCTGAGTTATTCACTATTCGGTATGCTTGTGTAACACTAACTGAATTTCTTTGGGCATTGTAAATATGTTTTAAGGATATTGTTAAGCTCTCCTGTGCTTATTTGTTTATTTGGTAGGCAGGATACAGGCTAGTAACTGTTTTGAGGACAAGAGTAATTAATGTTGTATCTACAGGAACCTTGTGGAGCAATTAAAATAGGAAGACAAGCAGAAGCGTGTCTTTTTATATGGGTGAAATGCAGCGTACTTGTACTATGTCAGGTCAAAGAGGACTTTATTAAATGTGGAAATACAAGGTTTCCTGATCTGGAAAGTAATATTTAAAAGCATAGATAATTGAAAAAAAAGTAAGGATGAGACAGGTCCTCAGCATGTAAGAGTACATGCTTAGCATACTGTACACAACAAGGGGTTTTAATGTGTTGAAGCGTGGAATGAAACCTCCTCTTCACAGTTACTGCCGTCAGTGCAGACAGATATTGCCACTTGCTCTGGTATTTGCATGGGGACCCTGTGCAGTAGCAATGAGCCACTACTGAGAAAATACCTTAGTTTTCTACTTACTAAACACATCTGTGAGCATCTTCTTTTCGTAGCGTCATTTATAGCCTACAAGTAAAGAAATAGCCTTCTGCTGGTTATCTGCTTAACTATATGAACAGGGAGCCGGATGAGCACCACTGGAGCAGGGGCACTTATCCAGTCTGGTGGATCCACCTAGACCAGTGCTTAGGCAAGTGTGTCTGGGCAGAAAGAATAGCATCCAGTTACTCATTTTGGATCAGGAAGATGATTGATTGTTTTTCCTCTGGCCTGTTTGCTGTCCTACAATTAAAAACTTGACCTCAAATCTATCTTAATTCTTCACCTTTATTTTGCTCTTAAGCTTGTGTAGTTTTGTGAGGGCAAGGCTCATTGTGGGGCAGCAGAGTATATTTGGTTTGTTAGGTTCTTCAGAGGTGGTGAATGCAAATCAAGTCCTGTGTGCTTTGTGCCCTTTGAGGCACGTTTTTCCCCCAGAGTGTCCAGAGGACAGGTAATGCCACTAAATGCTGAGTTTTGGGAATGTAGTTTTCTGCAAAGAGCAGACAGATGAAAGATGCCATGTCACTCTGAGTTAACCATGTTAATATAATACATGCTGTTGTTGATATATACATTTTGAAATGGAATGATAAAAGGAATCACCATACTTTTTTTGCTATGATACTAGGGATAGATTTTTTCTCTTGTAATATATGTAATTTTTATTGGTGCTCAGAAGGAAAAACCCTTTCACCTTCAAGGTGTCCTTTTCTACCACTTCATGAATGATCTCTTCCATTAGAGGCACAAGTTTCATGTTTCCTATCATTTTTTAACCCTTTTACTTAATTTCTTCACAGAACGGGTTGCCAAGCATTGGAACAGGCTGCCCAGGCAAGAGGTTGAGTCACTGTCCCTGGAGGTATTTAAAAGGTGTGTGGATTTGGTGCTTGAGGACATGGTTTAGTGGTCGACTTGGCACTGTTGGATTAGCAGCTGGACTTGATGATCCTAGAATTCCAGCCTAAATGGTTTTATGGTTTGTAGCTCTCTGTCTTGGAAGACAGTTCTTGATTTCAGTTTTTTTGTTTGGTTAGTTTGGTTTCAAATGTCTGTTAAGTACCATGACATATGTAGATGAAAATTGCTTGAAGAATGTGCATCTTGCTACCCTTATCATAGGGAAAGCTTTCAGGTGCTGTTCTGCTAAGTTCTGCTGGACATCAGTATTTGTTGACAGAGGTCAGTCATTCAATTGCCATCAGGTATGCAAAGACTTAATACATAGAAAAAAAAGTAAGGATTTGTTGACAGAGGTCAGTCATTCAATTGCCATCAGGTATGCAAAGACTTAATACATAGAAAACTTCAGTCTAAAAGTAATTTTAAAATCCGAGCTGTTACCTTGTCTAACAAATTGTGGTGTGTTATTGGTTATTCTCAGTGGGTAAGGATGTTAATTCCAGACTCAATATTTATTAAGAAATAATAAAAATTGCTCTTGTTCTACCACAGCCATTAGTGTTAAGGTGAGAATCACTTATCATAGTTTATTTTAACTTTAGAAGTTCTAAATCTGTTCTGCGATTTTGGAGAATAAAAGACTTAGAGAAGGTTAGATGCTGGTTTTTGGACCTGTGTTTGTGAAGAGAGAACAGCTTGAAGATTGGATATGCAATCTGTATGTTCACTTACATAAACATAAAACAGTTCAGTCACTGATTTAATAATTGAACAAATGTAAAATGTCTTGCAATAAATTAATGTGAAGTTTGCTTCAGTTTTTGTGATATTTTAAAGAAGTGATAGAAACCAGAATAATCCTTCAGAAGAGCAATTAATCTAAGTCTGACTGGTTTTAATTTGAGCAACCTGTTCTAGTGAGAGGTGTCCCTGCCAATAGCAGGGGAGTTGGACCTAGATGTTCTCTAAGGACCTTTCCAACCTAAACCATTCTATGATTTTTATCCTCCACCAGAAGTAAAAGCTTAAGTTATTTATTTATTTATTTATTTATTTGTAAATATTTAAGATCTTGACAGCACTTTCATTTATACAGTGACAACTCTGGCTTTGGAAATCATGTATCTTTCTTGCTATTATTATAACAGTGATGGCATCTTTTATAGTCAAAGAAAAGTAAAATTTGAGTTGACAGAGGTATTACTGTAACAGTTATTATGACATCCTTTGTAGTTGAAGGAAGAGAAAACTGCAGTTGACAGAGCAGTAAAATGTTTTCATAGCTTTGTTTTTAGAGTATGGAGTATGCAAATATTGCAGGGGGATGCATTTGGCTTTATTAAGAATCTTAAATCCAGAGAACAAATTAAAAAAAATAAAATCAGGTGGACAATTTTTACTAGTTGAAAAACATAATGCTAGAATATGTTCTAAATTTTTAAATATTAAAAAGTATGTTGTAAATTGCTTTTTATGTGTTACTTTTTTCTTTAATAAAATAACAGTTGCACTTTAGAATGAAAGGGTTTTTGGTCAAATATTTGTAGCTTGTTTGCCAACAGGTAACAGCTATATTTTCAGTGCTGAAAGAGTAGCATTGCTTTAAGGTAAAGAAGAAATATTAGAAGTATTCTGTAGATTACAGCTGTGAACAGAATGGTAAAAGCAACAGAGGAACAATATTTTTAGTGGTTCTTCCTTCTTGGAATAAGTTACATATATATGCACTCTGTTCAGGGTTAAGCATGTTATCTTTAATAATTATGAAAGCTTACTTTACATGCTTGAGGGCTATCTTCACAATACTTTAAATTTCTATGTCACTACTTGGATTATCATACTAGGTTAAAACAGTGCTTGTTCCTATCAAACAGCAACCACAAAGTCATAAACCGGAAAACTATGAATCTAGTTTTTGGCTGTGGTAGTACTGTGGTGGAAAGTTGAATGAAAATTTCTGTTTACTATACCTATTAACTGCAACCTAAGTTTTTTCCTAGGATTGCTTTGTTCGCTCTGTCTGCTCCCCAAGTGTGCTCCTTTCAGAGGAGTTGTGTTGCTGATGGTGTTGTTTCTTTTTACAGCTGTGTGTTCAGACGCACCTGTGCATGAGGAGAAGTTTGTTCTATGGCCTCAGAGCTGGGTGCCAGGGAGGATGGCAGCTGCTCAGAGCTGGCAAAACCTCTCTATCTGCAATACCTGGAAAAAGCTCTGCAACTGGATCAGTTCTTACGACAGACGTCTGCCATTTTTAACAGGAGTATATCCAGGTACCGAAAGCTTTTCCACTTTCCTTTGGGAATGCCAAGGAAAGACAGGCATTTTATTATATTGTTCCCAACCAACACTATATTAAAAATTTATTAGTGCCTTGTTCATTAGAAACTCTTCTGCTTTAAAGGAGGAGAGGTCACTTGGATTGTTCAGCCTAGAGAAGAGGAAATCCAAAAAATACTATTAAATTTAATGATAAATCTAGCATTAGCTTTGAGTTTTGAAACAAAGCCTTTCTGTTTCTTTTCTCTGGTGACCACTGACAGGACCTGAGGGAATGACATGAAGTTTTACGAGGAGAGATTTAGATAGTATATTAGGAAAAGGTTCTCTGTCCAGAGGGTGGTTGGGCACTGGAACTGGCTGTCCAGGGAAGTGGTCACAACACCAGCCTGACAGAGTTCAAGAACTGTTTGGACAGCACTTTCAGGCACATGGTGTGATTCTTGGGGAGTCTCCTGTGCAGGGCCAGGAGTTGGACTCATTGATTTTTGTGGGTCCCTTCCAATTTGGGATATTTTGTGATTGTATGAAAGATTTTGGACTGTGCTTCTCTCAGTTCATAGTGATAACACAGTGTGTTACCAGCATATGTATGAATTAGCACAATGTTTTAAAGCTCTTTTTTTTAGCTGAGTGGCCAAAACTTTTTGTCTGCAAAAAGCAGGATGAGGAAGCCCTAAGTAGATTTTCAGTGACACAGCCTTCAGTCGTAAAGAAAATGGAAAGACTGTTGTCAGATGCAGAATTTATGTGTAAGTTGTAGCAATGAGGCATCAGCAAGGTGTGTTTCTGTCCCAAAACAATTACGTAATTAATTTCATCAGTGTTTTGGAATTGTAGAGCTACAGAACTGGTAACTGAATGGGCAACAGACAACAGGTATATTTATAAGCATGTAATACGACCCTCACAAGGATTAGAAAAGGTATACATTTCTCACATGTCCCAATGTGTATGACAATATTGTGCTTTGGTTTGACTTGCTTAGTTCATGCTTCTAAAACTAGATACCTAGTTAAAGACTGGACGTGCAGGTTGATAGTATAGCCCGGCTGATCTGATGATTAACTATTGCTAAGGGCTTAATGGGAAATAATTGACAGCAATATTTCTCATGTGTCGAATTACATCTGAAGCTGTCTCAATTCTCAAACCTTTAGACAAATGCCCACATGTAAGAAAGTTGGATGGGCATCTTCTCTTTTGAATATTTTCCTGTCATTGTCACTGTATTATGGATCTTCTTGCAGTGATGAAAGTGAAGATGGATTGGATGACAATCCTTTGCTGCCTCAGTCTGGGGATCCCCTGATGCAAGTTAAGGAAGAGCCTCCAAACTCCTTGCTTGGAGAGTCTTCTGGAGCAGGGAATTCTGGGATGCTGAACACACATTCCCTCAATGGAGTACTCCAGCCAGGTAGGCATGTACTGGGTTGAATCTCTGCTTTCTATGGGTTAGGATGGAAAAGTATTATTTCTTAAGAACTTTATTTTTTATTTTTTCTCTAAACAGAACCAAAGTCTGAAAAAGGGAGCTTGTATAATTTTTCCAAACTGAAGAAAAGCAGAAAGTGGCTGAAGGTGAGAATATTGGAAAGATATGCAGCTATTGGAATCTATGAGTAGAATTAACCACGTAGCCATTCTCAGTCATTTACCAGCAGTCCTGGCTAACCAGGGAGGTCCCAGTTGACTGAAAGTTTTTAAACATGACACCCATTTGCAAGAAAAGCTGGCAGGAGGATATAGGGAACTACAGAACTGTCAGCCTGTCCTTGGTGCCGTGAAAGGTTATGGAGCAGATCATCTTGACTGTCACCTGGGAATGCAGTTTAGTGGCAGACTTGGCAATGAGTATACATTCAGAAACTGAATTAATTATAGTACACTGTCTAAATTAAACTAGTCTGTTATAAAATGTATTAAATGGAGATTTGAGACTTGACTGAAAATTTGTTTTTAAGTTGAACTCGGTACAAGATCTCAGTGAGGATGGCAAAAGAGAGTGGAATGGTGGCTTTATGCCATCTTTGCATTTTCACTGTACTGTAGCCATCTCAGGTTAGCAACAACATGTGGCCAAGAGGTCAAACGAGCAAAACTTGCAGAAACTGATGCAGGTAGAAGTGGTAGAATAGCGGGACAAACTACAAATGGGGTAGGGAAGCACCTGCAAACCACACATCACAAAATACCCCTACTGTTATCCTGGTTTTTCTCACTGCTGCTTTTCTGAGACCGCAAACAAAGTGGACTAAAATGATGTAACTATCACAAACTAACAGAAAACTACTTTTCTCCAAATCAGAAAATGTATGTTGAATTCACTGCTACACAGGTCTGCTCCTCAGAAAACTATTTTCTGAGTCATTTTAGGTGGAAGACACTTTGTAAGTGCTAAGTATCGTTGTTGGGCCAGACCCACACCCCTTTATTAGGTAAAGGCTCAAGAATGCTTTGCATAAATAAACAGGGACTTGGGATTGTTAAATTAATTCCCATTTATTCTTGTTAGAGTATCCTTCTCAGTGATGATTCCAGTGACACAGATTCACCAAGTGATGAGGATGGAGAGGAGGAAGAAGAATTTGCCCTTTCAAGGGAGGAACTTCACAATATGCTGCGATTACACAAATATAAGAAGTTGCATCAAAGTAAATACAGCAAAGACAAAGAGGTAAAAACCCAGAATTTTTACATTTCCTTGATTTTTATTCTTTCCTTTAACTGCATTATTTTAATTACTCTTAGATTTTTGTCAAAACTCATTTCATGGACTGGAAAATACACGTTGTTTGGTAGACGGTAACTGTCTAACATCACTTTTAGACAAGGGTAATGTAATCAATTACATACATAGAATGAAAGATGCTGTGAATCTGCCAGTACTGGCACATGTTACATGTATGTTCAGCAGTGCTCTGTCCCAGTCACTAAGAGCAAATACTGGGTGTTAGAACGCAAGATTTGGGTAGTATATATGAAATATGTATGAAAACTGAGATGCTGCAAGTTAAATTCTAATACAGGTAGTAACTGCTGTTCAACTGTATTTATGTCATCATTGAAGTGATGGTGAGGTTTGCAATCTTGAAAGGGAGTGCCTAGTTTTCTGTTTTGTTGTCTGTCATGATTTGAGGTTTTACTTGACTCTTTTTTCTTTCTTTTTTGCCTTTTTTATTTTCTGGATTTTCTTCTCTTTCTTTCTTTTAGAAGAAAACAGTCTGCTGCATTTTTGCATTTTTCTTAATATTAAGCCACATTGTATGGCTGCTTTGATTCTAATAATATATTTCTTCGAATTATAAGGGCTCTTGCAGAAATTTTCACTGTTGATTTGAATTGCAGCAGAAAGTCTTAGATGAAGGAGGTTATCCTATTCTGTTATCAGAGGATGTCCCTGAAGTTAAAATTTGTCTTCCTGTTTTGTCTTCTTTTCAAATTTCTCCAGAAGAGTGAAGAAATATTTTCCCACACAGCTCTTTGCTTCTCTCTGCTTCTTTCCTTTGTTTACTTGTGAAGCTCTGAACCAATACTGTGTTAGTTTCTTGAAATATTTGATAGCTACATGGATATTCATACCCCAAATTTTTACACAGGTCATAATTTTGTTAGATTTTGCATAAATATTTATTTCCAGACTAATAAGAAATAATATCCAATGAAAGTACCCAGTGTATTGTCTGATCAGCAGTACACAGTTATGAGGGGAAAATATATCTCAGAAAGTTTCTTTACGTTCATGGTCTCACTTTTCAAAAAACTTCTGTTAACATAAAAGTATGCTTAAGTTTTAAATAGTTAATTTCTGAGCTGTACTATCTTTATTTTGCCTGTTTATATGTAACCTGTGTGGAATTCTTCAATACTTCATTTGAATAATGCTGGGAATATACTGGCTTTTTTGATCATTTATGGGAAAAAGTGCTGAGGCAGCTATATTTTTACTTGGCAATGTGAGTGTTCAAGTTGTTTGTCCTTGTTGAAATCTTTTAAATGCCTTCTCTTTAAACCTGTCCTTTTACATCCTTTGGAATGATAAAGTAGAACATGTATTTAATTTGGGAATGCAAGCAAAACAAATATTAGGTCCATAATTGGACCTCTTCATGTAATGTGTTTTCTTGCTGGGCAGCACCTGTATGGAAAAGACAGAGCAGTATGCTTTGAAAGTGCAACCTTCACTGCCTGCTCTTCCTTCTTACTTAACCTGGTGGACTTGGTTCCCTGTGCACAACTTGGAGGCCACCCTTGGGAGCAGTGGTTTCACTTTAGACACTCTCTGGTAGCTGATAACAAAGGCAAAATATGGAGAAGTGCGTGTTTCCTGATCTCTTATTTATGTTCAGGATCTGAGCTTGTTTAGGGACTGTCTCTGTTACCTGCTCACTTTCACCCTTCAGTTGCAGCAGTACCAGTACTACAGCGCTGGGCTACTCTCTACGTACGACCCCTACTATGAGCAGCAGCGCCACCTGCTAGGGCCCAAGAAAAAGAAGTTTAAAGAAGAGAAAAAAATAAAAGGTAAAGTCACTAACCTCATTTTTTTAAATGGCTGCTGTGGTTTAACTTCTTTCCTACATTATTTCCTTTGATTAAATATAAATGTTCAGAACTTGTGGGTTTTGCAGAGAAATACCAAGTTCTGACGAAGAAAAATGTCTTCAGAAAATACTATGCTTTATCTTCTGGCTTCTAGAAAGCTAGAGTGGAAAAAAGGTGTGTGACTGGAGAGTTCATGGCTTAAGATTTTCTTTGTGGATCTTATTCAGTGGCTTGGAATCCATAAACACTGTTTCGTATAATGGTCCATTTACTCAAGAATTTTTTGAAAGCACAATAGGTGCATGAAAAATGTAAGAGCTTAGCCAGTACCTGCTGCAGTTATTCCTGAATATGTAGTTTGAGTGAACAGGAAGTTACCGGGAATGAGAGTGTTTTCTGGAAAATAAGGGGAACTTGGAATTGATGTTTGATATGAGTTAAAATACTGAATTATATCTCTGACGTAACAGCTGGAGTTTCTGAGATGCACTTTGCCAGGAAGTACAGTTTCCTTTCGTGTTTTGGCAGTAGTTGTAAATCTGTAAGGAAGTAGAGAAGGCTATGAACTGTCAGTGTAAGATGAACTCTTGCAGTGCAAGTACTTAACTTTGAGCTGTGTTTTAAAGGGGTTATTTCAGGCTGTCTTCCTTTCTTTTTGCAAGTTCCTTTAACTGTGGTGGTTTGTTTCTCCACTAATCTTGCAGCATCCATAAGTTCGCATACTCACAGTGAATATTTTTAATATCTGATACCAGAATCAGTTTTGTGTGAAAGCTGGTATGACATGGCAACATGCCAGTCTCTTTCAATGCGTTCTTCTCTTCGCTAAGAAGTTTGCTTTGAGACTTACGGTACCAAATGATAATGTTGTCACCTTTAAATGTTTTACCTTTACGTATCTTTAAGTAGAATTTTGCCACAAAGCAAGAAACATTGTACCAAGTCCTAGATATTTTAACTCTCAAGGCATGTTTCCCTGGGTGGAAGTAATTGCATTTCACCCCTCTATTAAAGAGGAGAATCTTTCCATTATAAAGTAGTGAGGAAATATCTAATAGTATAAATGAATTGTACCAGAATTGGCAAACGTGGATAAGTTTGGCTTTTTTGTTGGTTCTACATATAAATTGACTAGGAGAGTTTACTCATGAAAGATGCCTGACTAAATGTGCCCCAAAAATAGAAATGTATTTTTATTTTATTTTTGTTGCCATGCAGGCAAGTTGAAAAAAGTAAAGAAAAAGAGGAGACGGGATGAAGAACTCTCTGAAGAGGAGTCACCACGACGCCACCATCACCAGACCAAAGTTTTTGCCAAGTTTTCCCATGATACACCACCACCTGGGTCCAAGAAAAAGCATTTGTCTATTGAGCAACTTAATGCACGTCGGCGGAAAGTGTGGCTTGGCATTGTTAAAAAGGAGTTGCCAAAGGTGAGCTTGGCTAATGACAACAGTGATATCAATATCAGTGATGATACAAGAAAGTGAAATAGAAAATTAACTTAATGGGGAGTTGACACTTAGAGTAAAGTGAAACCTGATTTTTCTGTTGGTCATTAATGACCTAACTGGAATTCTGTAATCCATAAGCAACGTGTAGTTGAAATATCACAAGTGGTATCTAAAGGGATCATGCAGTGCTTTGCTGTGGCTGTTCAACCCTTGGCAATGAAAAGTGCAGGAAGCTCTAGCAGGTGCTCATACAGGATAGCAGTATAAAGCAAACCAATATCTAGGTTTACCATAAAGTTCAAGAAAGGAGTGTTTCAGTCATAGCACCTGTATCTTTCAAACCTTACCTCAGAAACAGACTAGGGAAAAATGTTTGTACTGTTTACAGGACAAGTTTCAGGCATGTTTGAAATAGAAAGCTGGGTTCACTCTTGATAGTTTTGTGAGATGGTCAGAGTGGACCTTAGAACCTGCTTTTTGGAGTGCACAGTTAACAGACTTTGAATTCTAGGAAGTTAAAACAAGTCATGACTGTATCATCCTTTATGAACTTAAAAGCCAAACAAAGGATATGTGCAGTGAGATAGACCATGTTTTTTCGAAAGACTGATTTTGATCCTGTGAAGAACATAGGATCTACATTAATTCTTAATGTCTTCGGGAAACAGTGGAAAATATTGTTTGCTTCAGTGATAAAAATGGAATAGGAGAACCCTGCTTTGCAATAGTAGTAATTAAAGAAAAAATTGTGAAAAAGGTGTTTTACATGCTTCCTTCAGGATTTGGAATACATTTATGTATGCCTTCAGTAATTTAAGGATGAAAAGCTGTTTCAGTCAAAATGAAGAATACTTACAGTACCTGTTCTCAATTATAAATGTGTGCTTGGCTGAAGTTGGCACATGTACTTACTGAAGACTAGATAGTGATCTTTTAAAATACTGTGAAACCATTACCCTTTAACTAATTTACAGATGGTGTTCTTTTACAGGCATACAAACAGAAAGCTTCAGCCCGCAACCTCTTCCTGACCAACAGCAAAAAGGTAGGTGGTGTTTAGTTTCATACTGTTGCTTGTACTGGATGTAATAAGCAAACTGTAACCTCTTTATGGTTCTTCTGTTTCTTACAATACTGACTATACTAGCAGGACAGTATAGGAGAAAGCACTGTATACAAATAATTGACATTTATTATAAGGCTTTTCATTTTTTAGATGTGTTGTTTTGTCTTGTTTCATAAGCAACAGATGAAACAAGCGATATGAGTTCCTTTCATGAGATCTTTCTGGCTTTTGAAAGTTTTAGTTTGTACGTTTTAAATTTACTGATCTTTGATACTGTACGTAGTGGCTTTGGTACACTTCAACTTTTGAGCTGCCCGTCTGTTCACTATCTAAAGCTTGCTGGTTTTAAGCATTCTGGTTGAAATCAAAGGGGCTCTTGGAATATTAAATGCTTTAATTTAGATAAATATATAGAGGACCTGAGATTAAAAATAAAGCAGTTTTTGGCTTAAGTGGTTGCAAAAGCAATCCAGCTTCTCATCCATTTTCTCTTGAGAAGCGGCATTGTTTCTACGTAGAAAACTTTACTTACAAACACTTGGTAATAGCTTTCTGAGCATTCTTCAAGTGTTATGCTCAAATGTCTGGTTCATTCCTATGGCTAATGATGAAAAAGTAATCAAGTATATGACTGAGAATTGTTAGAGACAAGGTGATGTAGGAAATTTCCTGTTCTGTGTATACGTTACTGAGAAAGGGAGCATTTTCTTTGTAAGGGATGCAGAAAATGGGACTTGCTGGTGTATGTTTAAGAAACTCGGCTGTAGGACTTACAGATTTTAAAATTCCACTTTTTTTCCCTTGGTTTTGTTTTATCATTTGAAATCTGTGTTAGAATTGTTGATATGCAAATTTTAGTGGAGGAAAAAAACCTGTCACAAACAACAAAAAACCGCAGCAATTTTTACCATTACAACAATGACATCAATTTATTTATACTAGAACAAAAATTATATTGTGTTATGGTTTTATGTGAAATAGTAGCAAAACTGTAGAATGCTCCCTCATTTTTCTGTGTATTAATGTGAACAGGATTATGTTCCTCCAATAACTGCTATTGCAGTATTCTTAAGTATATTCTTATTGAAAAGTGAGAAAATAGCTCCAGGGAAGTGTCAAGAAATAGGTGAGTCAGAGCTGTAGGCAACCCTTGAATTTTGTTCTTCTGCGTCCATTTCAAGGACCTACCCATCAGATCAATCTTTTAAGTATTATGCCATGCTGAAACTGCCTTCAGATTTTGTCTTCTCCATCATCTCAGATTTTTTTTGGAAGATCACATTCTCTCACGCCATTTCAGAAACATTGCTGTTGAGTAAAGTATCACTCTTTTTTCTCTTTTGAAGGATCAGACTTGGTTATAATTAAATCTGATATTATTTATTGCTGGCTTTCTTTACAATCTGCCCATTTTACCACTGTTCCCAAATCTTATTCCTCTCTAGCTTGCCCACCAGTGCATGAGGGAGGTACGTAGAGCTGCTATCCAAGCCCAGAAAAACTGTAAAGAAACTCTACCACGAGCACGTCGTCTCACCAAGGAGATGCTTCTCTATTGGAAAAAGTATGAAAAGGTGGAAAAAGAGCATCGGAAACGAGCTGAGAAGGAGGCTCTGGAGCAACGCAAGCTGGATGAGGAGATGAGAGAGGTACAGCAAAATCACAGATTGCTGATAACTAGTCTGATGAGACACAGAAGTGACTGGATAATTTGAGTTTCTAGTTCCAAGCCATGAAATTCAGTTATTTGTTCTGTTTCAGTGCTATTCCACATATTTCTTCTACTATCTTATTTTTCTTTACATAATTCTTCTAATGTTAGCAGGAGGTGATTAAAAAAACACCTTCAAACTACATAAATTCTTTATAATTGGGTGAAATTGAAAAGGAATTAGAGAAGCAGTGCGTGTCTCACAGACATACACAGCTCAGTGTTGGTAAGGGCCACTGTTTTGTGAAGATTTGTACATCTTTCTGGGTCCAGAAGGGAAGACACTTTTTCGTTGACATTGAATTTTTTTCCTGTCCTTTTTATCCACTGCTGTAAACTGATACTGTCATTTATGTATGGGTTACGGAATTTTTCTGTGCTTGCTTTTTTGTTGGCCAACTGACAACTTCTTGAATTCCATTACAAAGTAGAAGGGATTGGATTTAAGAAAGTTCCCTTGTGAAAGCTCTCTAGTGAATCTGTGGTTGTTATTTTATATGGGTATACCTTATATGAGGAAAGGTTGAATCTTTAGAGTGCCTTGTATTTAGTTTTATGCTTAAATTATGCTTGTATTTATTGTGTTCTTCTCATTCTTGCAAATTCATAAGCATTTTGTGAAGTTTTCTGCTGACTTAGATTAATAGACAGATTTTAACTGTTAGGTTTTTTGCCAGAGCCTAAGGGTGAACTTCTGCAATGTCTTGCTGAATGCTGAGTAATGATAATATCTCAGCTGTATTACCTGTTGATGTATTTCATGTGTACTACCATAATTCCCTCTATTAATAAGTAACAGAATGTGGGAGTCAGGTTGCCATGAGAGCATTTCTTAACTGCTGAGTTCTTTTGCTATAGACCACTAAAATCCTGCTATTTTTTGTTGATATTTTAGTTCTTCAGTGTAAACAAAATGTTTAAATTTTCTTTTATTGTTTTTGTCATGATTACTGAATATAAAATATTTTTTTATTTACAACAATTTTACATTTTAATATAGGTATTTATGGAGGTGGTCAGTATTCTTATGTGCAACTAGTAATGTAGCACTTAGCACAGTGGTGTGTTTAACATAATCTAGATAGATTAGTTGTTGATACATTATTAGATGAATTTTTTTTTTTAATTATATTTTAAACATTGAACTGTTGTCCTGTCTTTTTTTCCCCTTCATTTATTTTTGGTAAATGCTCTTAGGCTAAGAGACAGCAGCGAAAACTTAACTTCCTGATCACACAAACTGAATTATATGCCCATTTTATGAGTCGTAAACGAGATATTGGACACGATGGGATACAGGAGGAAATCCTGCGCAAACTGGAAGACAGCTCTACCCAAAGGCAGATTGATATTGGTGGAGGAGTAGTGGTCAACATCACCCAAGAAGATTATGGTAAGTGATTTATTTACAGTCCTTTCCTCGCAATCTTTTGAAATTTACTGTACTCTCTTACTTATGGTGCAAACTTAACAATTTCAAGCACATCCTTCTCTGCCAGAAGGACTACTGCAATTACTGGAATTTATCTGTGTGTTTTGGTGGTTACTGCTGCAGAGCTCTAATAGGGTATGTTATTTTCAGATAGCAACTATTACAAGGCCCAAGCTCTGAAGAATGCTGAGGATGCTTACCAGATTCATCAGGCCCGGGTATGTATTTCTGGATCCATGAAGTAGAAGAGAAAGCAAAGTAATTGGCAGAGGGCAAAGTACCAGGATCTTTCATAGCAGCCAAGTCAAATAGGTTAATCCTGGGGACCAGATTTGAATTTAATTCCATTGACACATTTTGTGCTAAACAAGTAGAAAACCAGAGTACAAAGATTTGGGCTATAGGAACAGGCTCATTTTCTCTTACTTTCTGGTGAATATCGTGTCTTAATGTGAATTGTAAAGCCTTTTACTTTACAGTTTCTTGATAAGTTGATGTATTCACCATCTTATACATACCTTCCTCTTCCTGTTTAGACCAGATCATTTGATGAAGATGCAAAGGAGAGCCGGGCAGCTGCTTTACGGGCTGCTAACAAGTCTGGTACTGGATTTGGAGAGAGTTACAGTTTAGCAAACCCATCTATCCGAGCAGGAGAAGATATTCCACAGCCTACCATTTTCAATGGAAAACTGAAGGGTTATCAACTGAAAGGCATGAATTGGCTGGCCAACCTATATGAGCAGGTATATTAGTGCATCTTGCAAATTTTTATAACTTCTGAGATTATTTGAGTCATTAAAGTTGGCCAAAAGAATGTGCTGTTTTTAAAAATAGACTGTGTATAGTTGATCTTTAATGTATTTGGAAGAAAGGAAAACGCTAGGTAGCACACGTACCAGTTCTCTTGATTATTTAGGACTAACAGCTTTGAATGGGGCATTGAGTTCAGTATTCTTTGTGTGGTTCGTACAACTGTTTATCACTTAGATCATACGTGGAGGAGACTTTTGCTGCTTGGAGTTGCATACTGTTTCAGACTTGGGTCAGTTGGTAAACTGCAGGCAGTCTTGTCCTTTTGAGTGTGCCCGGGTCTCTATGGGATCATGAGTGCAGAGAGGCTTAGGGGAAAAATCAAGTGAGGGATGAATGAAATACAGTTGAGATCAATTACCTCTCAGCAGGAGCAGATGTAAGATGATAAAATTTCAGAGTGTCAAGAGTTGTTACAGTGGGACTGTTCCTGCTAAATTCAGTAGCAACTGTTTTGCCAGTCCCTTGTGGATTAAAAAGTAGTAAAACTAAGGTGTTCATTTATGGATCTTTTGCAGGGCATCAATGGAATCCTGGCAGATGAAATGGGTCTGGGTAAAACAGTACAAAGTATTGCTCTCCTTGCACATCTGGCTGAGGTAGGTAGATTACAACTTGTTCCTGGGTAGTATGCTCAATAGAAGATGCATAGTTTTCACATGTTAGAAATGAATTTTGGATTACAAAGCTTAAATGTCTTAAAAATTATTTTATACATTGTTTTCAAGTGGAGCCATTGAAATAGTTTTAAATATGTGTGTATGTCTGTTTGTATTTATATAGTTTTCATTTATTCACAGAGTAATATCTTCTCACTTGGTGCTGAATGTAAAAGCCTCAGGAGAGAGCAAGTTGTACACTTATTATAATATTAATGGATCAACTCAGTTATTCACCAGAGGGTATAGTAATGTGTGATGTGGCAGAGCGAAGCTTTTGAATGCCACCTGAAGTTCTTTTCCTTATCAATATGACCGGGGCTGTTTGTAACATGAAGGTGGCAACTCTCAGAAACAAAGGAGTTTGTTCTGGGAACAACTTTGCTGTTATGAAATAAGTCTTGGTTAAACATTAGATCTGCTCTGATTTTGTATCACCCTGCTGTACTGGAAGCGTTCTGCTAGGTTGCATACAGTTCCTTCTCATGTAGCCACTGTCATTTAGTAGATGTAAAGCCATATCAAACCATCTCTGTATCACTTCCATTCAATTTTTTTTTAATTTAATTTTTTATGTGTGTTTTCCAGAGAGAGAACATCTGGGGACCTTTTTTAATAATTTCACCTGCCTCTACTCTGAACAACTGGCACCAGGAGTTTGCCAGATTTGTACCTAAATTTAAGGTAATAAGCATGTCCAAGGAAGTTCTTTCTGTTTTCTCAAGAGCAAACCATTTTGTTCTCCTGAGTTCTCTATCACATCTGGCTGCTTACTGACCTTGGAATATGAAACTCTGTAATGAACCTGTTTCTGATATTTTTTCCATCATCCTGTTTTTTTCTGGAGTGTTCAGTTATTTAGGGCTTAAAAATATTCTTACTTTAATCACATGATTTTCATTTTGCATTAGTTTAAAGACACCTTCTCAGTAAGGAATTGTTAGTAGGTCAGCAAGTGGATGTATAATTTTAACATGTGGGCCTGGCAGCAGAACCAAGAATTATATACCAAGTTTTATATAATGTCTTTAGGGTTAGAGCTGTGTTTCAGTCATTCATATGAATTTGAGTCAGATAAATATCATATGTGAACAAACTCTAAACAGATAAGAGGGAGGCAAAATGTAGTTATTACAGGAAAATAGAAGAACCATGGACATACATGTTAATAATCAAGAAAAAGGAGAGAAGTGAAACACAAATAGATAAGAACAAAAAGATTAGAAGAAAACAAATGGAGTTTTTCAGGTATATTGTGAACGTGAAAACATAGTAAATAGAAACAGTAAATAGTAAATTAGAAAGCAAGGAACTACCAGTTACTGAAAAACAAGCTGCTTATCTGTCCCCCAGTGGAAAACATTGGAGTGTTGCAAAGGAAAATTTGAAAAGAAATGTGTACTGCTAAAACAGTGCTGGAAGTTCAGAATTCAAGATAGAGAAAAGTGTCGGAAGCTTGCAGTTACTCTGCAAAGAGGAACAGATCATAGTTTAAGTATTTGGGTTGTTAACATAGTAACCTTTGATATGAAGAAGTCTTGATTGGGTTCTTTTGAAACATCAGATTTTCCTTTTTACAGAAAACAGTAGAAGACACCTAGTTATGAGTAACCAGTATACCAGTAACATCAGGCTAATTGTTTGAATGTCTTGGCTACTTATAACAGTGCAGGAAAAAAAATCTTGAAAGTATTACTATAAGTGATATTTGATTTCTTGATCTGGGGTAGGGCAGTATTAAAGGAGTTAGCTTTTACTGAATAGAGAGATCCCTGATGAGACTGTGTGTTGGTTGTGGTCGTGTATAGTTTGAGGTATCTGTATGAGGAGAAGTTGTGCTAGAGCATAGTTCAGTGCTGGATTATTCAGTGCCTTGTATTTTGGAATAAAATGGCATTACTGAGCCTTTAAAGCAACTAATGAGGAAATAAAAACATTTGTGATATTGAGGAGGTACTCCAAAAAAAAAAAACAACCCAACACAACCTAAAAATAATCCCTTCATGTATTCTTATAGCCCAAAATAATAGGGGCTCTTGATTAGAAAACTTGAGAGCTGTTGGCCATTCTATCTGCTTTCTCTCACTTCCTTTGATCAGTTCGTTGTATAGAATAGGCAAGCAACTATTTATGCTTTCTCCTTCTCAGGAATGAAATACAGAAAATGTTTGAAAAATGCAGTGAGGATGCTTGTGGAAAGATAGTATTCTCTTTTTTGACTTAAACCCCAAACTGTTTATATCATTGTATAACTGTTCTTTGGCATGCTGATCTTATTGCATGCTGATGTTTGCCTCATCCATGGAACAAAACATGTTTTAAAAAGAAATTTCTAAACTTACTGTCACATGTTTACAACTTTGATCAATCTTTTTCAACCAGTTTTTTTTCGGTCTCTAATCATACCGAAGCGTGCAGTCAGTTCTGCTTGTAGTAAATCACAGTGAATTTTTGTCCATGGCAGAATACGTAAACTAAAAGACAAATCACTTCTCGATCAGTCTGGTGTTTTTTGCAAGCATCCTTATTTCAGAAAAGTAGGAAGAATATTCAATTAAGGGCTTTTGGAACCTGTCAGTTGAAGGTGTAAGGCTTTTTACCACCTCAGGAAGCAGCATTCTTCCTCCCTCCCAGACCTCCCAGTGTTAGCTGACTGTAGTCCTTCCGTCAGGCAGGAGATGGCAGTACAGTGTTACCAACCAGTGACAGGAATCAGTGCTCTGCAAAGGTCTGAGTAAAAGGACCCATGAAATTTAGAACTGTAGCTAGTTTAACAGACTTCTCTGGCTGTAGTGCTTGCTTTTAAAATTCTTGTATTAAATATATCCAGGCCAGACATTTTAACTTCATCTCAGGTTTTTGGGGTCAGTTCTGAAATACAAAACCAACAGGACCATGGGGTTGTTAAACAGGACAACAAGCCCTCTAGTCCTCTAAGTTTAACTGTAGCAATTGAGTGCAGACCTCTTTCTGACATAAGCAGAGTATCATTTTGAATTTTTAGAGAAACCTAACTAGAAGGTATGACATGCTAATGGGCATTTTTAGATTCTCAGCATAGCTTGATCAGGCCACAAGTTGCTTGATACATTTTCCTGGAATGCTCTGTTTCAAAGTATTTTTAAATGCTTTCTGATTTTTCTCTGTGGTAAGAAAGATAATTTCCCTTTTTGTTGTTTTGGAGAAAGAGATATGTCACTTTGTAGACTACAGACTATAAAATTCTAGAGCTGGTGTCTTTATTTGAAAATAATGTCTTTCTATTTCTTTTACTGTTTCAGGTGCTACCTTATTGGGGAAATCCTCATGATAGAAAGGTGATCAGGAAGTTTTGGAGTCAGGTAATACCAGCATGAACGCATGCTTTCAACTGTCTTTCTTTGTGCAGGGTAGTAAACCAACACCTGTTGTTACACGTCACCATACTAAACGATGCGTGGATGCAGAGTTCTTCCATCCCTGTAGTAGCATTTTCATTAAGATAATGAGGTGGAAGACTTCTCTTGTGCTGAAGAGCAATATCATACAGGACAATTCAATGCAGTGTGGAGCTGAGATGAAGGAACGAGAGCTCTGTAAATAAAGCAGGAAGTTTCATTGTCAAGGACTGTTTATTCTGTTTGAGCAACCTAACTCAGGATGCCCTAATCCAGAATCCCTGCATGTCTGTCAGATTGTTCCTGATTTAACAATAGCATTTTGTAGGGTTCAGTACCTGGGTCTTGTTTTGCATGTTAAGAAGCGTCTGAAACTGTTCGGAAGTCCAGGTCCACTAGCTGAGTAACTGTGATGTGATTAATTTAAAAAGTCAACTGGGGAAAATGCAATAGTAATGAGAAGATTGTGAAACAGAAGTCTGAAATTACAGTGAACTCTTGACAATGTATTTACATTATGTGGGTATTTGTTTCTCCTTTTGTGGTTATAGAAGACATTGTATACTCAGGATGCTCCTTTCCACGTGGTAATCACCAGTTACCAGCTGGTAGTGCAGGATGTGAAGTATTTCCAGCGAGTGAAGTGGCAGTATATGGTGCTGGATGAAGCACAAGCACTCAAGAGTAGCTCCAGGTAATAAACTAACTGGAAACAAAATCTTCTCTCTGGATCAGCCTCTTGGAGGAATATCAAGAAAGCATCAGGAGGAAATAAACTGATAGAAGTTAAAATTGACACACATAAGACCCCTTAAGTACCTAACGTAGTTAAATATCTGTGATACTGGGTTGATCCATTAGGTTTTTAGCATTTAGATTTTCCAAATATGTAAAATGTAATTAAAAAATATCTGTGGAGCAGAAACGTGTATGGAGTACAGGACAGTTAAACAAAACACTGTGAAATGCTGTTCACTTTCCCTCCTGACTACTCACAGAATTCCGCCTGGTGAATGGTCTGTAGTCTTTAGCTTAGATTGTTTATATTGGCTCCATTAAATGCAGTATTTTGATTCCTTATTCAGTGGCACTTCCAGTCATGAATGAAGGTCAGAACCCCATGGATACTGTTGGCTGCAATAAAGCCCAATCTGTGTCATGAGACTCTATGCCAGAAAATTTTCTGTTTGTTTTCAAGTAATGGATTTGTCCATCTTTACTTCTGTAATTGCTTTCCCATAACCTTTGTCCAAGTTGCCACTGCACACGGTAAGTTGAGGACTGCTTTAGATGCAGGCTCGTTCTGACCAAAGTTTGTCTCTTCAGCATTCTTGGGAAACCACCCTTCTAAGAGGATTTTAATGAATAGCTCAGCACTCCCTGCCACAGTAGCCTATACATTTCCTCTTGGAAAGTCTGAAAAATACATGACGTTCTGATTCAAAATAACTGTTTCTTTTGCAAAGTTAATTATTCTGATCATGAGATTTTATTAGTAAGCATTTGTTTTAAAAATAAGTAAAAAGATACTTAAAAAAATAAAATAAATTATGCTTAATTTTTTTTTTTTAATTGGAAAAAGACTACCTTTTCCTGTAGTTGTCTTTTGAAAGAATGGGGAACATCTGTAATAGTTTTGTCCAGTGACTCTTAAAGATCATTTGGGAAACTCACTGGAAGCAATTGGTCTTAAAATACCTTATGTTTCATATCATTCTGCAGTTTTCTCTAGAAATGATTTTTCTTGCTCTTTATTCATCAGTGTTCGTTGGAAGATCCTACTACAGTTCCAGTGTCGAAACAGATTGTTGTTGACTGGGACCCCAATCCAGAACACGATGGCTGAGGTATTTGGGAGCTCACAAGAGTGGATTTTTCTTTATAACAAGAATACATACCAAGTATATGTGAACAGTTGAGAAACCTGTTGTATTTGTGTGGTTGTGGGATCATGCTTGTAGCAAACCACTGGCAAACAAACATAAGATCAGCCCTGGGAGGGAAAAATATGGAAACTTGCCACACATTCAACTAAAACTAAAGATATTTGAAGTAATACTTAGATTACAGGATGAAATCTTATTCTAGTGACTTTTCCTTTTGTTGACTGAGGTAGTTGTGCTGTGTTTCTTACTGCTTTCTAATGGGGTTTTGTTAAGTTGATATTTGTGGTGTTTTGGGGGGAGGCAGGAAGAGAATGCAGCTGGAGTTTTGTTTAATTTTGCTGTGTCTTGTGTTCTAGTAAAGAGACTTTGAGCTACAAGGGTTTGGGATGCCCAATTACCTTGTCCACAGTAGGATGACTTGATGATTCAGTGTTTCCTCCTCTCCTTTTAGCTGTGGGCCCTGCTCCATTTTATCATGCCAACACTGTTTGATTCCCATGAAGAGTTCAATGAGTGGTTTTCTAAGGACATAGAGAGCCATGCAGAGAACAAATCTGCCATTGATGAGAGTGAGTGCAGTGTGTAATTGCTGTCATTTTTATATTAAGAGTCTGTTACCTTTTCAAACTAATAATGGCTAAACTTTCTATGAGATGTGGCATCTAAAGCGGAAGATGCATAATGGGATTGGAACATTATTGGATTGTTGTTGATAATTTATGTTAAAGTTTGTGTTTCTGACTGTAATATTGCATGTTTAATGAATAGAAAATCAGGGTAGCACCGCACTCATTTAAAAAAAGGAAAATCGACAGAGAACTATCAACTCTGTGCTTTAAGAACTCACATGGGGGGAAATGGCTGGGCAGTAAGGGACTTCATTTGTGGTAAAACATCATATAATTTTCTTTCTTGATGAAGTAATTGTTCTTTCTTTCCCCTTCCCTTTATTTCAGACCAGCTATCCCGCTTGCACATGATCCTGAAGCCTTTCATGTTGAGAAGAATCAAGAAGGATGTGGAAAATGAGCTGTCAGATAAGGTGAGAAAAAGTATTTCTCTGGAATGAGTATTACAGGTGTATTATCATGGCTCTGTTCTCTAATCTGGTTTTTGCAAACTCATTTTTCAGTTTGCATACCTGGAATTTCACTGTAGACTTCTCTTGGACCTTCACTTTCTTGCAGCACACCCCAGCAATGTCATTAGATTTGAATGTAACTGAAGAACTCCTAATCAACAAACTTCTTTTCTAGGGAAAGCATTTTGTTACCAGTTGAAAATGGAATATCTTTAGTCCTGGTTAACTTGACAGAAGTGTCCCTAGTGGCAGTGAAGTAGATTGATACAGCAATGACTGGGTGATAAACATTTCCGGTTGCCTTTGTGAAGGATTTGGCATGGGTTTAGGATTTTTTTTGCTTGCCTGTACAGAGTGAGAAATACACAGTGGCAACATCATATTCTTTTCTCTTGTCAGTCTCTTAATTTCACATGGATGTTAGCAATACTAGATGATCTTGTTGTCAACAGTCCCCAGGTTTTGGCACCATTGGCTGAGAGACATCTGGTTTGTTCTGATGTGCTTATTAATTTTATTGGACTTCCCACAGCCGCTGTTGTGTGATGCACCTGTTGCTTTTGTGGGCTGCTGACACTCCTTGTCACGGCTCTAAGTGGGGAACTGTAGGATGGTAGAATTGAAGTCAGATTTCAAACTGATCAGCTGCAGGTGTGATGTTTTCACAGCTTCTTAAGAATCTGTCTGTTTACTTAATTGTGTTCACATACTTTTAAAAGTCTGTCTCCTACATCATTACCTAAGCCTTCCAAAACACCCCTATCAGTTAAGTCCTTTCCAAGTTAGATCCTGAAATGCAGATCTGAATGCAACTGCCTATAAATGTATTTTTTGAGAAAGCTGTGCTTTTCTCAAGGTGTGTTTCTCTCAGCTTTATGTACATTGATGTCCTCATCTGTCCATTCAGAGATACAAATGGCTAAATCTTCATTATAATTTTGCAGATTGAAATTCTTATGTACTGCCAGCAGACAAGTCGACAGAAGCTCTTGTACCAAGCTCTGAAAAACAAAATCTCTATTGATGACCTCCTGCAGTCATCAATGGGCACTACTCAGCAAGCGCAGACCACCACTAGTAGTCTCATGAATCTAGTCATGCAGTTCAGGAAGGTAAGGTTATTTTAAATAATAATTTTTGAAAAGTATAATCATTCGTTAGCACAGAACAAAAATATGGCTTCTAGAAAACACCATATAAAAAAAGTTCTAGCATGGGCAAGCAAGTTTGCATGCAGCTCAGTTGTGTTTCGGATGCAGTGTAGCATGATGTTGGGTGAAGAAGAGCTTTAGCCAAATGGTGCATGCATCTGCCGCCTGGTTTGGTTACAAAGGTTGGTTTGGTTGAAGGAAGCCATTCACTTGATAAGAAGAGGCAATAGCTGTTACGTGAATAGGAAAAGGTATGATGCCATGTTCAAATTTGAACAGATACACTAAAATAGCCCTGCAACATTAGGCAATACTAAAGTTCTAGTGATCATTGGTCACGGTTGATTTGGGATGTAGATGCTGCATCGGACTAAAGTTAATTCCTCCCAGCTTTTGACATGCTCTGTTCCTTACAGGTGTGCAATCACCCAGAGCTGTTTGAGCGACAAGAAACTTGGTCTCCATTTCACATCTCCCTAAAGCCATACCAGATTTCCAAGTTCATCTACCGTCATGGGCAGATCAGGGTCTTTAACCACTCACGGGACAGGCAAGTCTATTCCACTTCCTATCCAGTTTAGCTTATTAAGTATTATTACTTACACTTATTTTATCTTTGTAAGTGCTAATTAACTCCCTTACCTGGTGTATTTAAATGACATTGGCTGAGCATTACATTTTTTTTTAGTCATTCAGCTGTTAGACATCTGATATAGATGCTCTTTCTTGGTGGAACTCTAATCACAGAATATCCCTTTGATTGAGTAAGAAAGCCAAGAAGAGGAATTTAGAGTTGTTGCTGATGATGTGTGGTAGAATTAAGCTTTAAAAGATTCTTAGAACAAAAAAACCTCATGTGATTTCCCTTCAGTGAGTTTTCACATGCAAGGAAGCTATCAGTATCTGTCTGTTGCAACATGGTATAATGTGAGCATCTGCTAGTGCCTTGGCGGCTTTTAATGCTCACTTTGGACGAGGAGAATCTGCCCAAGTGCAGTTTGCTGTTTTCTCCAACCATGGCAATTCTTGATTAATTTTTTGTGCATTCAGTTATGAAAAGTGCTCAGGGAGGAGATGAGAAAGACATACATGAAGACTAGATCATCTTTTTTAGAGCATATAATGCAGTTCCACAACAATGGTGTGTCTCAGTGTCAAACTAGCAGCAGTGCATTTAGACTGATGACGCTTTCCTTCTACTGCCATGCAATCCCACATATTCAGAGTGCTAAAATACTTACAATGAAGAAGTCAATGGCTACTCTCTCTCTTCTGCTGATTGTGTGATTGAACATGTTATGTGTTAACACCTTCTTAGTGATGTTGTTTGCTTTTGTTGCTTTCATTTTCAGGTGGTTACGGGTTTTGCTTTCGCCATTTGCACCAGACCACATCCAGCAGTCTCTCTTCCATAGGAAGGGTAGGTTTACAGTCCTGGGAAGGAAGTTGGGTTTTAATATTTCCTCTTCAGGGGGAATAACTGAGAGACCAGATTAATTAGTTCTCTGAGATAATCTGATCAGAATTTGTTAGAATTTAGTTAGTGTTTATATATATATTTCCTTTGCTCAGAGAGGAAAGGATGGAAAGCAGCTGGAAGAATAATCTGTGGATAACTTGTCGTTTAGTTACTGCTTAGTGCTAGTGCAATATCTTAATTCGGTCTGTCTTGTTTTAACTTGCTTCAAGAGATTAGTGCTGCCTTTTTAGTCTAATGTGAATTTTTCCCAGATTCAGTTCTAAGAAATCTTGGATTCATTTCAGTACATTGTGTGTTGTATCTTAAACTGCCGACTTTCTTTCAACTAGAAACTAGATGAGATGTAAGTGACCCAGAGTCTATCAATGAGCAAAAACCCCTGAAAAGCTGCTTATATTGACAGATACAATTTATTATGATAAATGGTGATTGAATATTTTTCCTACAAGAGCTAATTAGATCACTCAGCTACTGGGATGGGAAAAACTTCAGAAGTAAAAGGCAAGGGAGGTAGTGGCTGCATTACTGTGCTGAAACCTGTTAGCATGGACCTGTTCAGTTGACATTGGGGCTGTGCAGTGCACATGGGTGGGCCAGCAAGGCTTTTCCCTACCAATTCCTGCATCTCCTTCTAACCCATTTGACTTTCTGGATGAGAGAGAGCATGTGAGACAGGCATCCAGAGGTATGCATGTTCTGGTCAGCTGTCTGGAAGATACGTGTTCAGATTTGCAAATATGCACACTGCCTATTGATTCTTCATAAGTGAAGCAAATGTTCTTACTGTCTGCACATGGGCCTAGAATGTATTTTGCTTTTTTGGTAAGCGCCCTTCTCTTGCCCACACTGGAAAATGAACTGGAATGTGGAGTCAGGCAACAGAGATTCAAACTGAATTTTCAGTATTTCTAAAAGATCAAGGTTAAATTAGAATCTCCTGTTTACTTGCCTAGATTTGTCATGTATCATAGAAATGTGTATCCTGAATTGATGAAGTAAGTTTAGTTTTCAGTTATGAGTGTCTGTGAAATGTGTTGGCCTAACTTCAGTATTTCTGTGACCTAGGCATCAATGAGGAAAGCTGTTTTTCTTTCCTCCGGTTTATTGATGTCTCTCCAGCAGAAATGGCAAACCTTATGCATCAGGGACATTTAGCCAGGTGAGAGCAATTTTTTTTTCCTCTTTTTGTAATTACAGGAAAAGTACGGATGATATCAGTCATCTAAACCTGCATTTTCTATGCCTCCTAATATTATAATTTCTCTATCATTATCTAATACTAGAACAACTTCTAGAGTGTTCCTCCAGGTATAGGGCACCATTATGCAATGCAGTTTTTATGCCCCTGTCACAAGAAACCATGTGTTACAAAGAGTTGACATTGTAAATACATAAGATGGTCAAAGGGCAAAAGGTGAGTTTTCTTAGGGTCACGCTGCAGGTTGCTGGCATTATCAAGCTCAAAATCCAGACTCTGGAAGGCCAGTTCAGTGCAATTCTTACCAGTTGCACTTGAGCATATGTTTTAAATACGCGGAATAAGCTTGTGCTCTGGTAGTTGTTCTTCAGCCCTGAGCCGTATTGCCTACCTTCCACAAGTCTTGTTTTTAATATGGAATGGAATTCTGAGGCATAGGCTTCGAACTGTGGATTTATAGAATCATGAACTGTATTATCTTGAAAGGAGAGGTGATCTTTTTAAGTTATAGTGTGCTCTGTAAATAACTCTGAGTCAAGTTAGATAGTGACTGTAAGAAATCTGAGATTAAAAGCAAGTCTTTATTAATAAATAGAGATGTTTTGCTCTAGGGCTTTGTAAGTGTAATATTCTTTTTTTGTTCTGGTTGTTTTGAATTACTGTTTCTTGACTGCACTTCAGTAACAATTCACATTTCTCTTGGTATATTTCAGTAGTCTTTATGATAAATTCTACATTCATTACACTGGTAGTTATGAATAATTTATATGTAGAGCAATTTACAGAGAAGTCAGAGTGCGATTTTAAATAGTAAATATACTCAAGCCTTTCTTTCACAAAACAGTGAATAAATGCATCTCCTGTGTTTTGTTGCAGATGGTTAGCTCTTTTCCTGTCTCTGAAAGCATCCTACAGGCTCCATCACATGCGCTCCTGGATGGAGACTGAAGAGGATAAAGAGCAGGGGTCATGTTTTTTGAGGAACAGGGATTTCTTGCTTGATGTAAATTTTCCGCTGTCTTTTCCTAACTTGCACAGCTGCACTTTGCTGCAGGTAAGCAAAACTTCTGTGATCTGGAGACAGTAGCAAATCCTCATGAGTGAGAAATGGTGAAAACCGTTATGTCCTTATAAAACAGGGAAAACAAACTTGGAAACAGGATGACGATGTTGTCTGCTTTTTTAAATACAATTAAGAGACTTCAGAGTGCTGAACAGAAAAATAGTTTAACCCCTATCTCCTTCCCATGTGGCGATACATTTTAAAGCTTGCTATAATGAATAAATCAGTTGACTTAGAAGACTTTAAAATATTAGTGCAGCACCAAAAGTAGATAGAGGAGCAACAGAACTAGACTCATGATTTGTCAGGGATGGATTCTATATGTAAGCTTAAGAATTTCGTTGGTTTTTACATGCAACATGCTCGTTTTCTGGCTGAAATACTCTTTTCTTGTCAAATTCAATACATTGTTGCAGCAACTGGGGAAAATGGAGACCAGCCTGACCCTGTTTTATAGTTGGTGGACAAGCATTTTCAGTGATGTGTTTCTACTCTGAAATTTACTTCTGCTGCTGTCTGGTAGACTCCAGATGTATTCAAATTACTGTGTAATGTGAGATCATTTTTGCTAATCTTTTGCCTAGGATATATGTGAAGATTTTGCCTTTTTATGACTCAATGGCAGTTGATTTCCTGAGTTAGATTAAGGCTCCATTGATTCAGTTCACTGGGAAATAAGTTCACAAAAGTGCTAGCATGGAGTCAGGAAAGCATCTAGGGCAGTTAGCAGATATGCAGTAAAAAAAATCTTTTTTGAAACAGTGAGATCGTGCCAAGTTTCTCTAGGGAATATTGCTTCTGCTCATGAGTCTGGAAGGGGAAAGGAAATAGCCAGAATTGAATTGAATATTGTGTAGAGGAAGTGGAAATTGAAGACGCATAAGCAGTAGGAAACCAGCCTTGGACTTAGTGTCATGTTTTGCAGCGTTAACAGCAAAGCCAACAAAATGAGTCCTCCTAGTTAACAAACAAAGAGCCAGCCAAGTGAATCTGTATGTGTGCCTGTTAACTCTGGCTGTGCTGGTATTTCAGTATTCTGTTTCCATGTCTAGCTTAATAAAATGTCTGTGCTATATGAATTTGCTTTCAGTTAGTTTTTTGGAGATTACAATCAGCTGTTTCCATAGTGCCTGCAGTGCTTATCTCTGAGACTGTGCTGTAGCTCTGTCCTCTTGTCTGTCCTCTCTAAGGAGAATTTGTGTGGTGTTGTAAGTGTGGCAGTAAAGAAGATGGTATCAGAAGTTGTGTGCACTTAGAGGAGGTAGCATTCATTTTTACATATGTAGAAAGACGATCTAACTCCTTACATAGCCCTTGGTTTCGTGTGTATAAATATCAGAATGAAAATCATTAAACTTTCTGAAGGACAGAAGATGGATTAAGATTATAGATTTTGATGTGGAATATGCATGTATAGGTTTTAATATTAACAATTAAATGTAAAGCATTTGGATAGGCTACAGACCCACCTATACCATAGCCTGGCAAGATTTAAACATGGATTTGGTTTCTCCAAATAATTTCTATTCTTTGAGGATGTCATTACTTGTGTCTCAGGGGTTCCCAGGGCTGTTGACTGTATGTAACTAATGACTGTTGCAACTAATACGTTCAATACACAAAACCACCAGCTGAGGAGCAGAGTTCATCAGTGTGTGCAGTACAGTGCATTTGTGATAACCCTAGTAAATCTAAAGGAAGAATAGCCCTACAGTTATGACAGATACTTAAGACCTGTTTTCTAACCTGTCTATTAGACAAATTACCACCTGAAGTCACTTTAAAATAAGCTATATTTACAGAATTTTGTTTGCAGAGCTTACATTTAGAATACCTTAAAAAAAAAGGGATGGTTGGAGAGTGCAAAACCAAAGGGAGAATTGAAAACAAACTGTCCTTTACATGCCTGTCTTTTAGCACTGCACTTTAATGGGCATGAAAATGAACTAACTTTTTCCTTAGCCCAAACGGGAGAAGCTTTCAGTGTAACATTCCCCAAGGCTTCCTCTTGTGCTTCATAAGATAGTAACATGTAGGGAGTGAGGAGGGTGAGAAAAGAGGAAAAAGGAAATGGTATAAATCTGGAAAGGCTTTTCTTAACTGCTCAGATCAGCATTTCCGATGCAAGAGACAAAGTATGAAAATAAGTCAGTAGAAAAAGAAACACATTTATTTTTAATGGATATTTCTGAAATTGAAGTAACATCTGTCTAAAGATAGCATAAGTTTCATCATGTAAACACAGAAATCCCTTGCAGTGTGAGGTCTCTTCATTGCCCTTGCTCAGTGCCTCCACACGATATGTATTACTTTGTATACGTTGAATTAAATTAATATAAAATCTGCTCTCTTTACATGAACCCTTCTCTATTTTCCTTTCCTAATTTTATTTCTATTAAAAAATTTAAGAGTGTTAATGAGCTTAAGATGCTGGTAGCAATCATCCATATTTATGTGCAGCTCTGTTTGCCTCTTTCAAGACTGATTTTGGATTGCATAGTTGTAGTGGATGTGTACGTTCTTGGTTTTTAACAGTCTTCCACTTCGGTTTTTGGCTTTCTTGTACTAAGGTATGTGATCCGTTTCAGAGCTGGGGCTGTGTTCAGTTCTGTAAACTTACCCAGTCTTTTCCATGTGCGTGGTTGATGGGAAGCTGGTTTCCACTGTCCCTGTTATATCTGGTGACTGCTCTATTCATGAATTCTTAACAGTTGCACATGTCAGAATTCAGAGCGATGTTTCTTATGTGACCTGCTCATAATTTGTACACGGGAATCTAGCACTCAAAGCAAGATTAATGCCCAGGTACAAATATTTTTTTCTTATTTTGGATACCTTCGTGAAGCTTTATTTAATGTTTATTCCTGGGTACTTCAACTGCCCCAAAGTCATCTTTAATAGGTCTTTGATAATGTTTTCCAAAAAAGAATTAAGTAACAAACTTGCATAGGTTTGGAATTACAGTTTGTTAACTTCATCTCTATCCATTTCTTGTATTTTCACTTTCCAGGAAATAATTACCAAACCCTTCTGCTGACCCGGGCCACATCAGTGTGCCAGTGCTTGCTGTCATAAGACTTCCTCGAAAGCTCTTGTGACTGCCTGCAGTGCTGATTCCTCTTCATAAAATCAGCTGTACTCCCAATGGGGGTTCCAGGAGTGGGGAAGAGAGGGCTTTGAGCTAAAGCAGTTGTTCACTCTTCCCCCTCTAGCTCTTGCTGTCCTTTCTCTGCTCTCAGCTGCGGAACCCTCCCTCTGCTGATGTGGGCATACCCTGACATGTCCTTGTGTGAGCCAACTGCAGAAAACTGTATTTTCATGGCTGTTGAATTTGTTGTTTCATTAGATGTGTAGCCAAATAGGTTTCTGGAGAGGAGACAAAACTAGCACAGGAAGTGGCACAAATACATCATGGGAAAGGACTCGCCCTTTTCAGCAGCAGTGTTGGTGCTCTGTTGCCACTATTTCTGGTTCTCAGATGACTAAGCCAGCATTCATACCTGTTTTCCACAGGCATGTATTCCCAGCCCTGTGATTCTCACACTGCTGTTTCAGCATACGGTCTGTTTTACCAGGTGGTGAAACATGCCACAAAACTCACTTGGAGCGGAGGGGCAAGGTTTGTTTTTATCTTGATCAGCATCTTAATGAGTACAGACAGCTAGGCCAACAAGAAGGGGCTCTGTGGGGACAGGAGTAAACATGTGAAGCAGTTGTCGCTTAAGCCACTGTTGTGGCTTAAGTTGTCGCTTAAGTTACTGATTAAGAATTGCCAGCTGAATAAGACCCTGTTTTTGGGATCACTTCACATTATGCAGTGTGGGCCAAGCTTTGACCTGTGCTTTTTAGCCCTGCTGAGTGTCAGTAAAAGACTATTGTCAGCTCTTTCTGCTCTCACCTTTTATATATAGAGGAGCAGATGTTCAGTCAGAGTATGAACTTCATATTTTGCCAGCTCCAGCCCATGAGTCTCACTGGCAGCAGCTGAAAGACGCTCTTAACGGGCTAAGGTTGAGTGTGGGTCGTGCTGGCATGTATGTACAGTCAGACTGTTTCCCTCCCTTGTCAGCAGGTTCCAAATGATATGTCCTAGCCATCTGCATCTTGCCCAGTGAATGGAAATAAAAGGGCCTGGAGTGCATGATCCATAATAGACTCTTACTGTGGATGTTTTCTAGCATTTTTTGACATACATAGAAATGCATATATCGAGTGTATGACATGCTATGCAGGATGTCTGCTTTTATCATGTACCTGGATGTTTAGAACTTCAAATACTGGGATTTCAGAAAATGGAGGGAGTCTGTAAAGTAAAAGTAGCGTGCAATTAATTTTGGTGCAGTAGGAACCCGGGCAGAACAACACCAAAACTTGAGATCCTGTTTGCCTTTTACTTATGTGAACTGCTGGAATTGCCAGGAGGGCATATCCTGTGGTCCTATGGCTGTGAGAGGTATACCTTAATGCTTCTAAAATTATTGCTAGTTTCCTGTTGTGGGCAGAGTAATGCTCTGCGTACTATGGGAAACAAGTAAACATGATATAGAACTATTGATCTCTATGAATATAGAAGAGTCAGAATAAAGGCTAAGTGGCAGGAATGGCTTAGTCTCTAAGCAGTTTATTTAATTGTTTGATGGAGATAATTACAATAAAAAAGGAACTATAACTGATGCAAGCAAAGAAAATTTAATTTTTTGTTAGTTTTCTATGTACAGTTGAGCATCTTCAAAGAGCTTTCCTTTCTTTAAACTGCACTGTCATCCAAATGTCTCCACTTTGGAGTCATTATATTTTTCTGTATCAAAAGGACATTGTGGCAAATTCCAGGTTTTAAACATGCATTTGTTCATGCATGTAACCCTGCTAGCACTTTTAAAATCTTCAGGATAAAATTTAGAGCCCTTTTGCACAGGAAAGAAGGAAAAGGTTGGAAAAGATGCAAGTCTAAAGATACCACTCCAGCCTTATTTCAATTCTTATTTTTTTTTCCTCTGCAAAATTTCATTTTAATTCAGAATAGATAAATGAGTAGCTAGAAAACACCCTGGGGGTCAAACCTACTAGAATATTCCTGTACTTCCTTCATTAGAAAAGCTACGGTCAAAAGGTTCAAAGGCCAAAAAACTTGTTTCTGGTTCCAACTGAGAGTCAAGATAAGTTATCGATATGATCTATTCTATTGCAAACATTTCTAGATTTGAATGTTCTGATAATTACACAAAGATTCTTTGCATATTCACTGCAGAAGATGCATAGAGTTTTCCTTATTCAAAGAGAAATATGTACGGAATGTGCTTTGTCTGTCTTCCTCGTGGGTGGATACAAGATTTGAGAGGAGTATTTCTTTAGAAACGTAGTAATTCTTAATTGTAATTTTGTTTTCAGAACCTTGTGTTCAGCAGCCACAGTAAAGCAGTTACTGGCTATTCAGACCATGTCATATATAGAAGGAGATCAGCTACCTCATGTGTACGATGCTGCCAGGTGACTGAGCTGCCGTCCTTCCTGTGCATAGCCAGTCCACGGGTAAGTCCAAGTAAAGTTGTAAATGACATATTTTCTATTGTGTTTTAAATCTTGGTAGAATTGTGTCTTAAGAACAGAATGATATATTACTTTCTTTTGGTTGGGTTAAACTGTTGTGAGGATATCCTTCTGCTACGGTATTCAATAGAGGGTTTTTCATAGGGGAAGTGACTGTAATGTGTACTGAAGGGAAAAGGAAAGTTGCAAGATGCACCCAACAGGAGTTGTTCTGAGATTTCACTTTCTCTCCTAATACCTAAAGCAATTATAGAAGAGATTTTAAAGTAAATTATTCAGTGATAATCCAAGGGGGAAATTTAGGTATGATATGAACAGAATGAGGTGGTTGTTTGGTCAGTTCTGATGACAAAAGAGGGATGGGAAGCAATGCTTTTTTGACAAGGATGTTTGTTTTCTCTCTTATGCTCCAGTAAGGAAACAACAGATTGCAGTATGTAAAGATTACTCAAATTGGCATTTTCTAGGTCTTTCGGATGTTAAGTGCTACTGCTTGGGGTTGTCCATCATCTTTTAAATGAATTTTGAAATTAATTTAGTTGAAGTTTCCTGGGCTGACACAAGAGACCTTCATTAGGTCTACGGCTATTGTATTCCATGTCGTTGGATCTTGACAAAACTGGACAAAATAAACTTTTATTACCAGACCATCCAGATGTTATATTCTTTAGTCACTGTTGAAGTTATTGCTGTAGGCCTCATCACATGATGAGCAATTATACTTTTGCATCTGGAGAAGGGTGGATGGCAAGCAGGACCTCACAAATGCAAGCCATTACCTACCTGCTGCTGCTCGAGCTGAATTTATCTGTGTCTGCAGCTCTAGGGGCCAGGAATCCAGCTGAACTGCTTGAAGTTACGTGTCACCTCCCAGTTACATTGTACTACCTGGTTGGAGAACAGGAGGTTATTCTGAGAGTAAATAGTGAAAACCACCTCACCTTCAGATTCCTTTGATTTGTCACTCTTTGTACCTAAATTTGCATCATGGATGAAGAATATGCTGAATTGCTCCCCTACAGCAGAAAGGGTGGAGAGGGGCTTAGAAGGCTACTTAGAAGGGAAAGGCGAGAAGAAATCAAATCTGACATTGATTCTAGTGAACAAAAGTTACTTGTTTTGGCTTGGCTGGTGTATAAAAATGATTAAGTGTAGACATGGCTTTTTGTTTCTAGGAGTACAAAGACTTAATTTTATGCTTTTTAGAAACTTTTGGCAGGAGTGTAGAAGACCTGAAAGAGCAGAAAGAGCACATATGTTCTCAGAAACTATAGCCTTCTGTTGTTGTTTGACCTGTGATGAGTTTTGGGACGTTAATGGAGCAAATGATAGAAATAGGAGCTTATGTTTATGTAGCAGCTGGGGGAGGGGGTCGGTCATTTTTTTTCTCTGCACACAGTTTTCCTGAGTACAGATAGGTCTCAGTCATAAAAAGCATAACTTGGAGGATGGGTCTTGCCCTGTCATTAAGATGCTAATTAATTAAATTTTGAGTAATATGGTTTGGTTTAGTTTCAATAGATCTCTTGCACTCTGGAATATTGTGTGAAGTAATTTTGGTAATCTCACAATGTCTGAAAGGCTAACTTTGCATGGAGTTAAATGCAGGAAGCATTTTGCAATTGCTTTAGGTTATTTAATTTAAGGTGGAAATGCATTTATACATCCCTATCACTATTAATTTTGATGTATTTCTGAACCATGACTCTTTCAATCAGTTTGACAATACTGTGTTGAGAGAGGAGGGTTTAGTACTAAGGACTGCTCTACCTTTTGTTACAAGTAAAACCACAAAAACAAACCTGTGGGGAAAAAAATTTGAAAAAATGTGCCGTGACAAAAAGGAGTGTGAACAAGCTTGAATGAAAGATTTTTTTTTTTTTGGTCCATTTCAGAAAAGTATTGTTTTCTCTTGTAAGGGCATTAAAAGATACAGGACTCTACCCTAGAAATACATGACTTTATTTAAAAAAAAAAAGGAACTGATTACCGGTAAAGATGGTCTTAGGTCCTCAGATGTCTGTCAGTTTTACAGGGGATATGTAGGAAGATTAGTTCTTGTTAATGTAGAAATAGCACTGATGCACACAGCGTTTGTCTCAAGACATTCTCCTACTAGCTCTTCCTTAGAGTGAGGTATTACTGAAACATGGCTTGTAGAATCTTCTGATGTGACTTCCTTTGTCTTGTAAAAATCCTGGTGTACAAATCTGTGTATTGTTTTCAGTAGATAAGCTATGTTTGTGTCAGAAGCTAGTCTGCTCTGTTTTGTGTGTAGTGGCTGCCTGTCCTAGGGGTGGAAAATCTAGGTCCTGGAAATCCGTATGGCAAGTTGTCTGTACTTGAAAAGAGTTTGTTCCAGTGTGTTCAGTGTAGAAATGTGAACTGAAATGTGATGAATATTGTCTCTTAAACAGCCTAAGTCTGTACCATCATTTGTGGTTTACAGCAGTGTTCAGGTGACAGAACTTGCTTGCATTTTGAATTTTTTGTGCTTTGAGAGAGGTTTTGCCATTTCTCGCAGAGGTCAGACATATGCTTTGGCTGCAGGTGGCAGTACAGGATAGCCGCAACTCTAAAAATACCTTTTAGGTAGTGGAAATGTGTTCAAAGTCTTAACACAGCCCCTTTCACTTTGCAGTGTTTTGTGTGGCTATGTGTAAGACCCATAGAAAGGTTTTAAAACAGCTCTCGGCATCTTGAAAAACATGGTTTTACCATTATTGCAAAGATTGTGTGTGCTTTTTTGTTATGTGTTGTTGTTGTTGTTGTTGTTATGTACTGTAACTGTGCTCATTAATATGTTTAAACAATTGTTTGGCCCTTGTAAAGAGAAGTCTCTGAGATTAATTTATTCCTATGAGAAGAGCTCCTGTAAAACTGGTCTGGGCCACAGTTCAGCTAGGAAGCCTTGCTTAATACCCATTACTTTGATTTAGCTAACAAGTGTTCAGAGAGGTACAGCCAACATCTAAGATACCAGACAGTCCTGAGGTAGGGGTTTCTCTCTTCACCTTGCAGTTCTAAAGTGCCGTGTTTAAAACTGGTGATAATTAAACTAGATATTGCTTATCATTTAGTTAAGCTGTTAAAATGTTTTCTTTTGCATGATACAATGTTGTGTCTATTACTCTCAATATGTAGCAGTTACGTCACACGAGAGTAAGCTGGAACAAAAATTTAAACCTCCTTCAAACATGGAAGCTTTTCATCTGCAATACAAAGATGGTTCTTTTATTGTGTTTAACATTTCAGATGTCCCATTATCACACTAATTCCCACTCCTACTCAATTCTGCAGGAAGTCCACTGCTTACTGTTCACCATGAAAACCTATAGGCTTCTGTACTGTTTCTTCCTGTGCAGCCCCACCGCCTTTTTTAAATGTGAAAACTTTCACAAGCTTGATTTGCTCTGTTGTTCATTTATTACATTGCTTTTCATAGTCCTGGAGGGAATGTCATTTTGCACACTGTTAAGATTCATGACAATGTTTTTAACTTACATGACTTTACATGGAGGATTTTTTTTCATTGTACTTCTAAAATAAAAGCAACAATGACTTCTAAAGTAGTGATATATTTGCTTCTTATATTGGTGAAGAAATTGTCATGGCATTTCAAATTTCTCTGTTACTACTCTGTACTGTAAGGTTAGTTGTCTTAATACTAAAATTTCTTTTCATTTCTATGTGAGTTTATAACACATTATTAAGTTTTTAGATAGTATGTAAAAGCTTCTACTGGCTTTCTTTTGTTCACTTGGTTATAAATAGTTTTTGTAAACAACCGAGAATGTTTTCCCAAAACAAACTTACATTCAAAAAGATAGAAAGAAGTTGGTAATCTGCTTTTTTTTTTTTAATTCTTGTGCTAGCCAGTGAATTATTCTGCATTTATATTTGCATTAAAGTGGTGTAACTGTGTTTACTTTGGATTATGTGATTTAACTCTTGGTGAAGTATCTGAAGTTAAATCCAGCAGAGCAGCCTCTCCCACTGTGTACCATGGCTCAGTTTCACTTTTGGTTGGTGTCCTTTACCATGGTAAGAGAGATAAGAGAAAGCTGCAGATTTTACAAAATACAGCCTTGTCTGCTGGAACAGAGTTTACTTGAGCACCTTGCAGCCATTGGCATTGAGCTGTTTGGCTCATGTGCACCTTCCACTCTGTACAGATTTGGGTGGATGGGGCAGAAAAGGGGGAGTTAAACTGATGGAGCTGTTCCAGAATAGCTCACGTGGCATGAAATCACACTTCCCTTGTTTGCAACACTGGTCTGTCCAGCTGGATTGTATATACTGAAACAGGTAATAGGGCATAGGATTCATAGAATGCCACAAGAAAAAGAGCACTATTTCTGTGGCCAACTTCTATTCAAAGCAGCTGTAAAACCCAAGAAATACGCTGTTCCTTTTTTTCCCCTTCCTAATTTATAAATCTCCCTAATTTTGAATATCACATGAATTTCTGTTAAGGACAATATATAAGTGTCATTTTTGCTGATGAGATAAATACTTATTGATTGTGAAGGGTGGAACTAAAAATAAACAAATAAATAAAAAAATCTTGGCAAAAGGAGAGGTACACCAAGGATATTATTATTCTTCTAGCTTTGCTATCAGTTGTGTAGCAGTTGGCACAAGGCATAGTTTATCAAAAGGCAGGTTTTCTGTGCCTGGTTGTTCATATGGTGTTTTTTGTGGTGTGGAGAGATGTTGCATCTTTGCTTGGTTTAAGCCAAACAAAAGATTATTTTCTGTTTCTTCATTTCATAATGATTTGACTTTTAAGATTTGGTCCTGTGGTAAGGTACTTGAACTGGGGATTGGAGGACAAGGAGAAATGTGAACAAGAATATTGATTATTACTATTTTACTCTTAAAACAGGTAACAGCTGTGCCACTGGAATTCTACTGCAATGACCGAAGTGCAGAATACGAGCGCAAGGCACTAAGGGAAGGAGGAAGTCTTGAAGCAAAGCAGTGTGTAGTCCATGGATCCCCTGAGCTAGCAGCTGACTGGCTGAAGCAGTGCTCCCAGTTCTTCCCAGAGCGTCCAGGAGGGCTCTTAGGGATCAGGCCTCAGAACGGCTGGTCTTTTATCAGGATACCAGGTAAGTTTGGAGGTTGTAGTGGAACAGAGATGAGATAAATAAGGACATCTGTTATTTGGTGGTAATTTATGCTTGGTTATGGGCTTTTTGAAGGGTTGGGGATGGTTGTGTGTTTGTTTTTCCTTCTGAGTGAAAGTTAACCGTGATATATTAAAATACACCATGATTTTGCATCCTCTGTCTGAAGTAGATCTTTGATGGATACTGAAAAGTCTAATACGAGTTTTTCTAATGCTTATAAACTAATTTTTGCATGTCAGTTCTCCAAATGACTGTAAAGAGAGAGTTGCTTACTAGAGCACAGTCTGCTCTCACAACCAAATACTATTTTGAGGTTGGAGATAGGAAGATTGCATGAAAAGTTAGAGACATACCTTGCCTCCTAAGGTGTTGGAAGAGCTTCATGTTATCCTAAAAGATCTTTTATTGGTCTACCTAGTGAAAAGATTGAAATTACTTTTAGCAGTCTACCATGAGAAGGATGGGTTTGAGGACCAAGTTCAGAGGAAATTGGCCTGGAAAATAAGGCATGAGGGATTTACTGAATTTTGGTTGAAATAAAGCAGACTTATTCATATTTCCTTGTAAAGTGCGAAAAAGGTACCAGTGTACCAGTAAAATAAACGTACTTCATTTTTTCTTAGAATTAGACTGAAGTAATCCAGGATCTCATAGGGTTTGATTGCCAGTACTGCAGTGACTTTCATGGGCCGGACGTGCTCTAGCTGTCAGAAGATGGTCCTGAGCAGCAACCAGAATTCTGCAGAATGTACTAGAGATCTGATAGATAGCCAAGAGGAAAAACAGCTTACACTGCCAGATGCAAAGTTATTCCCAGACCCTTTTGGGTCAAGGATGTTTGGCAGGGGAAGTTAGTACAGTAAAAGGAAAATGGCCTTTTGCTTGCTACAGTCCGGTTTAAGAAGGTACCTTCTTAATTGTTCGGAGCCATTTGAAGCACGTGCACATTTGTACCTATGTAATGGAGAAACCATTTTTCGTGAGCTTGCACTGGATTAATACTCAGTGATAGTTGATTTTATAGTTTCTCCAGGAATTCTTTTAATTGTTTGCCAGTTATTTGGAAAAAGAAAATCAATCTCTGTAGCAGAAAAGTGGGAAGTTTTGAAGAGATAAATTAAGATTGAAGACATGGATAGAGAAATGCAGAAAAGTAGCCAATGCAGAAAAGAGACAGGACTGCATTCTCTTGAAAGACTTCCATTTTAAGCTGGGGACTGTTATAAGCAAAAAATTCTAGAGGAATAAAGGTGAGGTACAGGAAGCTTACAGGAGTGAGAGAATAGGTGCAGGGTTAGGCAAATTGTTGTCAAAGCACAACAGAATTTGGTTGAGAAGGAGGTTGGGATGAGTGTGTTACGTAAAGCTGGCTTAATTTAGGAAGTGTTGGACCTAGAAGTGGGTTAAAAAAGTAGTTTTGTACAGCTGTGTTTTAATTAAGTGGAAAGTAGCATTCAAACCTAAACTTACTCTAAGAGGAGAGGGCACACACCACAACAGGATGGCTGTGTTCATAGGTGCAGAAACAGGCATGGTGCCTTATGGAAAGTGAGTGATGTGCTGAAGGAGCCATTTGCAAGGCTAAAGTCTAGCAAATGTCAAATGGAACAGTCACTGTGAAGGTCTGTGGCAAATAGGTGACAAGAAGAAAAGGGGGACACCTCTCTCCCTTAAACCCTGATCTATCCTCTCCCATACTCAGCATTCCCAGTACCCTGGCAGCAGGCTCAGCTGTGATTGCTGTGGGAATCTCTTGAGGCTTTTCCTGTTCTTTGAAAGAAAAATGGTCCTGGATTAAATGGCAGGAAGTGTCTGAGTCCTTTTAGTATCGATAAAAAGCACCGGCCTCACTGGCTGTTTACTGTGAGAGCCAGCTAGCTCCTCACTGACCCCATTGTGCCGTCAGGAGGGGAACCAGGGGTGTCAACTGGAACCCAGGCTTTATCTCTCTTTCCTCTGCTTTTTGCATGTCCAGAGGCACTTTTTCTCATTCTCCAGAGAGCGCTGAGCCCAGTTACAGTCATCAGCCAGAGCTCCTGACAAGGGTTATTCTGAGTCATAATCATTTGTAACTATTCTTCCCAGGCCCACTGTATCCCCTTGTAGATAATTTATGCCCATATCCTTGCATGGCTGGAGGCAGTTGGGTTTGGGTTTTTTTCAGACTGAAAACCATTTGGTCTGGTTCCTTTTTCTTGTTTATTTCATACAGTGCTGAAGAACCCAAAAAATATGTCCTAGGGAGGGCTCTCTGACAGTACGGTACAGGACCTCTATCTCCTGACTGACTTGAAGTTTTAAAAGTTCCTTTTAAACAAAAAAAAAATTCCAAAGAATTTGTCGTTGGGAGTTGTTGCTGATCATCAAAAGTAAAAAAATGTAGAACTGCAGATTTTGGAAATACCCTTTAAGAAAGTAATAGATTGTCTTTTTCTTCCCCTAGGTAAGAGAAAATTAGAAATAAAAGTGAGAGAAACTAGAGGTGGAAGACGCTTTTTTTTTTTTTTACTTTTGAATAATTGTGGTGTTTTCTGAAGATGGCAAGAGTAAAGTACATTTTCTGTTACCATTTTCCAGAATTTGTCGTTTGAAGCACTAGGTGGCAGGCTTTCAGCATGGAAAAATACTTGATCTTGGAAAACACAATGGCATCAGGATAGCATGCTTAAAGGTGCCAGGTTAAGGACAAATGGTTTTCTCTTTCAGAGATGATAAATCTCTTTTTTGGTAGTACTGTTTTGCTCGCCTAAAAAACCCCAAAAACTTTCTCACCAGTGCGGTCTGCTCTGCTGCTGAGATATTGGATGACTTATGAACTGTTAACAAGTTGCTAACTTTTCAGACCATCTGCAAATAAATTCTTTACTTGTAATTTGCATTTCATTGCGATTTAAAAATAGTTACTTACACAATGGAGACCTCAGGAGCCAGCAGGAAAGGACACGCATAATTTCCAGTTAGCAAAGCTTAATTCTACCTACTCATGCCTTTGTGAGAAAAACAGTAGCATTTTGCTTTTGGAAACTTGCTAATATGTTAATCTGATCCTGTCAAGACTGACTTTTGAGCAGACCCTGGTGGTTCCCTGAGTTTTCTTCCAGTCAGGTGGCTAATAATCATGTTGGTTAATAATGGTGTTAGTTTGTCACGTATATCTAAACTTTTCATGTAGTTTCACTGAATTGAATTCATTCTGAAATAGCCAGCTGACCAATTAGAATAAAAGCAGAATGTCATGGCTGTATTTATAATTAAAGGAAATAATAACATTTTCTATAAAGAGTAAACACTGCTATTGTGCAGAGGTTTTGGCTTCCATAGATGTATTTTAAAACCAAATAGCTGTAAGTCATTTCCATTTTGCTTAATTGCCTATGCTCAAAATTTGTTTTTCCTTAGAAGGACGCATGGAGCTATTAATGATTTGTATGTAATTGAGACTGAATTCTGTTCTAGAGATGAGTGCATCATCATACATTATGTTGCACTCAGAACAAATGCCATCCTGATGCGTGGGCTTGAGTTTTCCTTACAGTGTTTCCTTGGCTTGGCTCTGCAGTTAATGGATTCCCTAAGGTGGTTGCTAACAGTTCAAGCAATGATGTGGTGCTTGCTCCTGGCAGAACAAGATCGTCACTGCTAAAATGAAGAGCAAAAGGGAGAAAAACAGTGACTATCTAGATAGGCAGACAAGCAAGAAAGAGCAGACCTGTCTTGTCTTGGGTTCTTAGCTAGGGAGTTGCAGGTGCATGGCTCTAGAATTACCATCGGAGAGAGCATTCACAGCATTGATTTATAGAGCAAGTGGAATAACCAATTATTTCAAACAATATGGAAACTCAAAACTTTTTGGATTTCAGAAGGGAGACTGTTGGTTGCATCTTCTGGTGTTCTAATGTAGATCCCACTAATTCCAGCATCAAGTCCATAATTTATATTTAAGCTAAAGGATATTTTTGAAAGAGAACCAACTACATTCCTGCTTTTCTCAGCAAGCCCGTAGTTGTTCTTGCAGGAATCGCTTAGTACTCTGCCACATCACTTTGGTACTCAAGGACTGTGTTGCCTGCTGTGCTTGTAAGATCTTTTTAGGAGTGCTGTTGTGTGATCTGTGCTCCTCTCTTCCACTAGTATGAACCTGGTTTTGGCTATATTAAAATGCATGGTGGTCAGATGAAAGAATTAATTTTTGTATATAACTTTTTTTAAAATTGGGATATTGGGCAAGACAGTTAACTGCCTTACAGAAAGCTGGATTTTCTTCAGCCCATGAGTTAATTCATTCTATGAAGCAGGAAGTGTGCAAAAGTGTTACCTGCTAGATATTAGAGAACATTACCTGCTAGACATGTTGAAAATACTTGGGTTCTGTACTAGCCTGCACCATCTGCAGCTGTCAGCTTTCCGTTTTGGCTGTAAACCTAAGTTCAGACATCCAAAAGAATAGAGAATCATCAATGGCCTTTCCAACAGATAATTTTTTGGAAGAAAATTTCTCTTCATCCTCTTTCAACAGTAATGTATTGTTTACTGAAGTTTATGTACAGAATGTACAAACAGGAAGATCTCCTTCCTGAAAAATACTTCATGAGCAGTGCTAAAATAGAGAGGACATGAAGTATAAAATCTGAAGTGACCGAAAAGATTGCCATCTGGAAACATTTCTTAAACAAAACAAAAGAGAAAATAAAAGGAGAGGGCAGGGAAGAACAAGTCAGTTCTGTGAGGGGATTGTTGTTTTACACTGACCTAGAGAACTGTTCTTCACTTTCTGTGTTGGTGAGGAGTGTGATCTGTGGAGGATAAGTCTAAAGCTGAGCAGCAGGTAGCAGCAAATGTGCAAAGGACAGCATTTTCACATGTGAAGTGAAAAATATTTCTTGAAGTGTCAAGGCATATAGTGCTTGTTGATCTGGTCAGAATAAAACCTTAGATGAGGGATATGGCTGTCCAAAAAAATGATTGAGCCCCTACTTGAGAAGAGATCAATCTGTGACAAGATTTTGCCAGGTGGGTATATTCATATTGCTCCCATCCCAGCAAACAAAAGGTATTGTTACCATTGTGATTTTAAGTATCAGCCAGAAGGCATGTTGCAGTTTCTTCCATCACACCTCCTTACTTCAGGGATTATAATGCAGTGAAGTGCTAGGAAAACTTAGAAGTTAACTTGTTGCACATATCTGGGTTTGCTTTATTAGTTACCTGCTTTTCTTCTATTTCTTTTTAGATAAAGAGAGTCTGATCACTGACAGTGGAAAACTTCATGCTCTTGATCTTCTGTTGACACGGCTGAAATCTCAAGGACACAGAGTTCTCATTTACTCCCAGATGACACGGATGATTGACTTACTGGAGGTAGGAGAGCTATAGCTGACAGAAGACAAATTATGAAGACGGAGATTTAGCAACACTGTTTTGGAGAAAGTACTATAATTTGGATGCAGCAAACCTGACATAAAATTACTGTACCAGAGGATACCCAGTTAATGCATTAATATGAGAATATAAGAACTTCCATACAAAGTTAGACCTAAGGTCCAACCTAGTGTTATACTGATACCAGTGTATAACAGCAGATGGTAGGGGGAAAATGTACAAAAATAGTGATACTTCACCATTAGTCACTCAGTTTCCAGCAGTTTGCAGTTCAAGGGGTTTCTGAACCAAATGTGCCTCCTGTATACTAAGTAGTCCAACATGGATTCTTCTTCCATGAAGTTGTTCATTTGCATCTTGACACCTTGTTAGGTGTTGGCATTTGCACTGCCCTGTGGCAAGGGGTTGCATGGCTTAATTATCTTCTTTTGCTGATCTTGAACTGCTTCCTTCTATTTTCATTTGATGCCTACATGCCCTTTTATTGGAAGGAAGAGGGAAAACAGTGGTAAATTTTACAGTGTTTATGGTGTAATTTCACAGACTTTTACCGTTTCCCTCTAATATCTGATTCCTCAGCAGAAGTTTGGTAAACATTAAGAGGTTCTCTGGCATATGGGATAGGAAAGAGATAAGGAATGAAGTCATAACTCATAATTTAAATACAGGCAGTCTGCCTCTGAAGAAAAACAAAAAATCATTATTTGATGGGCAGCCATGCCATCAAAGAGCTAGGATGCTGTCTTCTCCACAATAAACTGAAGAGAAAAAGTGAGAAGCTTGAATCAATAGCTGCCTAAGTCATGAGTTCTGTATGAACAGGAGAGTATTTTAAGGTCAGCAGTTAATAGTTCAATAACAAATCACAAGCTGAATTTTGTTTTTGCTGCTGTGAGGAAAAACAGAACTTGCATGGTTGCAATTCTGTATTTTGGCACTTTGCCCAACATTGCTTTGTATGCCTCTTTTTTTGGCAAACACTGGACATGGTGTAGGTTTGTTGATACCCTGCATTACACCATGAAGCTCATAAAGCTGAGTGTTTAGTGCTTCTGTCTTTTCTCTTAGCGTTCTATTTTAAAGGCTTGTGAACACACCGTTTTGCTATTCCACCTCTTGAATGTTCAGCTTCACTTGTGTTTTGTTATCCAGATAAGCCACCTACTAAGTCCTCTGTTTTTCTTTCTCCCCACCCAAGTAACAGAAGCTGAAGTTAAGCAAGCTAAAAACCAAGTAAGGACTCAATTAATAAGAAAATCCTTGCAAAAGTTATGGATCTGTAGATACTTTTCTTTTTCCTGATCTATCGAAATATATCCCATCTGCCTACTTGAATATGAAAAAACATAGGATGTCTTTTTTAACAGTATTTGGACTATATTACACTAACCTAACCTACACAGGGCAGAGAGCACAAAGCACATTGTTTACAAAGTTATAAAACCATGTTTGTTTTATGTAGCTTCAGCTGAAGAGCTGCTGCGTAGTTCAGCCATTATAAAATGGCAGATATAAATACAAAGAGGAAAATTATTTTCTTTCAACAGAAGAGGATAAACTATAATTTCAGTATTGTTATTTCATGCAGATGTGTATTTCATACTTTTTTAAGATTTTGTTTGTTTTTATCCATATGATTGCTATCTTCTTTAAGAGTAATTGTCCATGGTTTCACTGGGAATCAGATTGTATTCATGAGATGAGGAGTCAAATTATGTTCTGCATGAAGTAAAATGTTATACTTTTGCTTATACTCTACCAAAAGTTAATAAGTTGTGTTACATAACATAAGAGTACTCAATTTAGACTGTGAAATGATATGAAGGGAAAACATTTTACTGAGAAAGTATCAGTATGGAAGCCCAGAAGAGCCTTGGCTTTAGCAGCACTGCATTCTTACTGTACTCAGGTCATTGTGTGTTGTTTGTTTCCTGTGTAGGTGCTCTGTTGCAAGGGTTTCATTATTTGTCCTAGACTGATGCTTCTGGTGGCTTGGTGACCCCTTACACTAAACAACACTGGAAGGTAGATTTTTCAAGCAGGTCTAATGTAAGGATCTCTATATGAGACTGAAGCCTCCCTGTGAGGCTTCCCCCACCTGACTCCGTCATTCGTTGTGGGGAACTAGAAAAATGAGCAGTCATCAAGTGCCTTCCACAATTACAGTAGAGACTAGGTATATTTACTCTTAAAATATCTTCTTTGCCATCAGGGTTCTCTCTTTAGCTAAAATCATGCCATTTCTCTGAGTGATCAGAACACTGAACTGCTGAGAAGTGTAGTATGAATTGCAATGTGCAATTTTTTTTTCTTTTTTTCTGAATTGAAAGGGTGTACTGTTAATATTTAGGAAAGTACTGCACAAAACCAGTTCACAACAAAAGGATGTTTCATATGAGCACTGTTACACTACTATGAAGTATCCACCTTGATCAGAGGAAGGTGGATGGAGGGAGACCAGAACCTGTTAGATAATTAGCTAAGGGCTAACGTACAAAGGTAGTTTGCAGACCTGGGGGAACAGCCATAAATGCCAGCTGTAGACCAACTTGGTCTTTTGCAATTTGTGCCTTTGTGAAAATGTCTGAAGTCTGGAATAAGGATAAATGCCCCTGATGGAATGAAAGAAATTGTTTTCTATTTGTGCTGGTTTGTTTAGAAGACAGATAATGAAAAGAAGGTTAATAGATGAAGGAAGACTAAATCAAGATCGAAAGGTTGAATCATCATAAATGCAGATAAAGACATTAACAAGGAAATGAAAGGGAAAAGTTCTTGTGGTAATAGTAAAAGGATTGTTCAAATCTGGAGAAAAGGTGGTATCATAGTGCCTAACTGACAATTCTCTCTGGTTTTAGTTGGTGGCAGAAACCTGTCACAGAAATCGAATAAATCAACAGTAAATTAGGACTTGTTTGTCTGTGTGAAGAAGTAGCTCTTCTCTGCTTTGAAATTCTGTTGTTGTACTCCAGAAATCCTACTAGCTGTGAGCTCTCTTTCAAAGAGGTAGTCCAAGTGTGGATTTGGTCATTTCCACACTGTTTTATTTACCTAATTTTCTCTTTCATCTGCCCCACATTGGAGCTTGCTTCCTCCACATCAGTTTTTTCTCAGTTCCTTATAATATGGCAGCTCTTTCACTGTTTCTGCAGTAATGAAGCAGAACACAAAGGGATTAGGAGCCCTGAAGGATGGTTGAAAAGGAGAACTGGGCATGGTACTGTTAGAAGGTTCATTATAGTGCAAGCACTGCCATGTCTTCTCACAGCATATCAGTTCTGTGTCTGCTGAGCACTGTGGCTTGGAGCAAGATGGATCCAAGAGTTTTTGCTGCTAAAGCACTTTATGTTCCTTTCTGTCTTTGTTTGCATCTCAAAAAGACTCATGCACCAGTAGGGTTAAACCTAACTCATGTAACCAGTAAATGTTGCATCTTGTCAGCCAAGCAAGGATCCCATTGTTCAAGCACCCCCAAGGATTTCTTTCCAGAGAAACTGTGGTTATTTGAGCTTTGTATGTAATTCAGATTTTATTGATAGTTGCACAGGTATCAAAAAATGCTGAGAACCTTAGAGCATGAAAAATGTGTCTCTCTGGAAAAAGCCTTTGCTTACAGTATTCCTAGCTGATGCCATTTGATATGTGTCTCAGGCAATGGTTTCAGTTCCGCTGCTTGGCAGGAGCTGTGGGCTGACACACCAGTGTAATGTTCAAAGTGTTCTTGTATGCAAGAGATTCACAGGCTCTTCACTGCTGAGATAAAGCCTGGACAGATATTATACAGTGCCAGGTTTTAAAAACCCCTGGTCAAATGGTATAAAATCAACAGGGAGCAGGTGCAATTGGTTTGTTTGGAAAGGTTTTCTTGCACAGTAAAAGCTTGGGATTTAGTAAAAGTTTAGACTCTGTGAAAACAAACTTCCCATTTTAGTGATTTTTGTTTACCTATTTATTTATAGGAAAAGGCATGAACCAGGTCTGCAGTGCGGCAAATATATCCCCAGCTCTGAACTGACATTGTCATTTATCTGTTACATGAAATGCAAATGCTGACATATGATTGAGTAGCTTTAATTTCTGGATTGTATTGTTACTAAGTATTGGTTACAGAACATTTGTTGATGACATCTAGGGAACCTTGTTGTAATTAGCAATCCTGTTTTTATTGTGTTGGGTTTTTTTTTGGTTTTTTTTTTTTCTGAAAGAATCAAGATTGAACAGTTTCAAGAACAACTGTATTTTCTTGCTGCATGTTCTTTGCAGGAATACATGGTTTATAGGAAACATACCTACATGAGATTGGATGGCTCTTCAAAGATTTCTGAACGGAGGGACATGGTAGCAGATTTTCAGAACAGGTAATGTATTTTGCAAGGTGTGTTTGTGCTAAAATACATGTACCTGGGAAGCTGGTGTAAGATGTAATGAAATAAATGAAGTCTGCACTTATCTTTCCTTATATCAAATTGACCTTATTTATCTGAAACAGTTTCTAGGTGGTTTGCTGACCGCTAGTCAGTGGTGTTGATATGAAATCTGTGAAAGAGTATTGGAAGCAATTTTAGCATAGCCACCTATTGTACTTGCAAATAGGCTGTTGCTTAGAAAGAAGCTCAATAGAAAGGCAGCAAATGTCCATTGGTTATTAAATGCTTTGACAATTGACACTCTAAAGATGAGACTGAAAATCTTGCATATGCTAGAGTATTGAAAGTGACCTAGTTTTCTGCAAAACAAACCATTTAACCATATTTTACTAAGAAACCTTAAACTAATAAACAAAAGATAAAATGGGAATTTTATTAGCTAGAAAAGTAGGGTTACTCTCCTTGTGTAGTAAACCAAAATGGATCCTGACAATTTTTATAAGCACATCAGGGTGCGTTATTTATAATCATTGAGTGTATGGTTATTAAGTTTTCTTTTAATCATGACATATGGCTTGATACAATGTTATTTTGGTACAGTAGTTCACAGTAAGGTTATCCTTCCTTTGTGTTGACATGAGCTTGTAAGAAGGTCACTTTCCTATTTCAGTGGAGTTAGGTTCATAGATAGCTGTTCATTGCAGGGTGAAAGCACCATTCTAGACTAGAGAAAAGTCCTTGTGTTACTGGTCCCAAAGTATTGTAGCAGAAGATAGGAGTCAAGGCCTTGCAGGTCACTGGTTCATGAGGCTGACCGACCCGAAGGACTGTGTTGCAATGATGAGTCTTCTAATGAACTTGAACATGTGCAGAAGTAAGTGAGAGGACCATGTAGTACCCTTCTTTCTGCCTGTTTCCAGGTGTCAGAAACAAGTTCCTTGCAGGTTATGATGTCCTCCTGGAATCCTGACGCTTCCTCCTGTAAGATCCTTTAACCAAACAAAGGGAAAAAAAATAGTTTTACTAATTGACAGAATTTGGTTTTTATTAATGAATAAAACAACTGAAGAAAAACAGTAATTTCAGCAGGAAATCTCTTTGAAATGTAGGTCAGCCAGTCTAGACAAGAATTCCTGTTAAAACGTTAGTTTATACATTATTTACTTAGGAGAACTATTTCCAGGGAAAAAAGCGTGACTGAGATTAAGCTATTCTACAGGGTATCTTTGCAAGATGCTGAAAATATATAGCTATGAGATGATAATTTGTTCATGTAGTCTGTGGCTCTGTCCAATTTCCTTCCCATATGGCATATCCAGAAGCACTTCACAGCTGGATGTTCAGGTGACTGTCTATACACACAGCTCACTGTTGTTAAAAGAGAGCAGGTTACCTGGCCAAGGGTTATCTTCAGTGCAAACAGGCAGCTGTTGACTCCTTTGGCTTTGTTACCTGCAAGATAATGTCTGAAGATTCACAGCTTGGCTTTAGTTCCTTCCAGTTCATTCAGCAAGAGTTTCTGGTACTTTGCTGATTTTACATTTGCCAAGTTGTTCATACAGTGTAGTACCAAAAGGATGTGACATTCCAGACTGTCTTCTCTTAAGCAGAGAGGGACAGTGTGTCAATGTCTTTGCAGTCCTTCCTAGTATACTGTCTGCTTTGTTTGTGTCAGTCTGTTCACAGATCCGTAAGGTGTTGAACACTTCTAAATACTGCTGACCCTCCAGAGACACTAGTGCAGTTCACAACCTTAGCAGAAATTTTGATTTTGCTGTTATCACTTGAGTTTTCATCAGTACTTGGTCATGCTACATATAGGTTTGTCTCTGTGTTCTGTTCAAAGCACCAAATTTAGAACAAAACTTGCATCTACAGAGTTTTGACATTTCTTTTTCTGTTTTTATCAGTTGAGCATCATTAAGGCAAGATTTCTTTAACATCAGGTCAATTCTGTGAAACTGAATAAATTGTTCTTTGTCCATATGAAACCTTAATTTCCAATGTGGACAAAATAAACAAGCCCTGGTTTGTTTTGATACAGATTAATAAATTGCTATTGCAAATTGAATGTTTGCATGTTCAGACAGTCCTCACTTGTAGATTAACTTCTTTCACTCTTTTGTATGTTTTTTTCCTTGACCTGAATGTGCTGAATGAACAACACAAAATGTTCTGAAGTGTTCAAGTAATAGAAATTGCTCTGATTGCTTCATATAAGTCAAAAAATTGCTTCTGTGGTTATTCCTTGTTCATGCACAAAATAAGGGGGTTTAATCTCTTTCCTCTACAGGAATGATATTTTCGTGTTCTTGTTAAGTACAAGAGCTGGAGGCTTGGGCATTAACCTTACAGCTGCAGATACGGTAGGTGAAATTTGGTAACAATTTATGTGGGAAAATCGGTCATTCTGTGTGAAAGTTGGCACTCTCTTGCCCATACTGATCAATATTTTCAGTACTGCCATTCACATTGTGAAAATGCATAGCCTTGTTTACTTCATTATTATTCACAATGTAATATTATCTTGATGATAAAGTTGTCGAATATTGGACATTTTGGTACACAGTTTTTGGTTACAGTTGGAAATTTCTTCCTACTCCCCACATACTTGAATACCAGAGTCCAGAAAGGAGTTGGATTACTGAAGGGGTCTACAGGTGCAAATGACACTTAAATGAAACAGCATTCACTGTATGAATGACCCTTTGCTCCTAAGGTTCAATTGCAAAGGAACCAGTGGAATAGTTATCAGTTACCCTTTTTTCTGTGCCCAGAAGAATGAAACAATGCCTATAAAAGTAGGAAGCCATTTGTATTTGGGTATTAGCTACTCAGGAAGGATAAATTTCTTCCCCTGAGGTGTAAAGACAGACCGATTTAGGTGAATTGCAAGGATTTGCACTCTGGAGCAGCTGCCACTAATCACTAGGGAAGGAATACTGATGAACCATTCATCTTTTCATTAACAGCTATTCTTGTGCTTCTAACCCGCACCTGGCGTGCATGCATATTTGACCTCAAGTCCGTAGCCACACAAACCCAAAGATCTCTGAATCAAAAAAATATTTCATATTTTTTAAAAAAAATCCTATCTTATCTTGCTGTCAGTCACAAGAAATCAGAAGAAAACAAGTATCTGTAGGATTTTCAGGGTTTAAAAGAAGAAAAAACAGATGGAAGCTCAGGCAGGCTCCTTGCATGAGCATTTTTAGGTCTATATTTTTCTGTGTAACTTCTTTAATACTTTACTTTGCTGTCTAAAATTTTTTTAAATGCTTTTTGTTTTTATGTTTATTATGCATAGCGTACTACTAGAGTGATAGTGCAATATGAATTTAATGTGGCATTTCAGTTTTTTATACTCAAAGTTCTAAAAATGTTAGCTTCATCTAAGTTTTGAATAAAAATTGGAGTATTACCTTTGCATGAAATTCTGATACGATGGTAAGTAACACTGAAATGCGTCCGTGATGTGGTTAGTCTATAATTAATTGCATGAAGTGATTTAATGTGTTGACAAACTTAAGAATTTTGTGCCTCCCAAGCAGGTCTGTTTAAGAAGATATTAAAGACATTCTGTGGAAGTTGAAACATTCATAGTGTCAGTTAGTTTGAATTCACCTGAAATGCAATGGAAGAGACTTCACGGGACTAGGCAACGCTAGTTTAACACAGCCTACAGTGGGGCTGTAGTTCTGTGAAACACAATTGAACTTTTATTGTTATCATATATTGGATTTTTATTTGTTTAATCACCAGGTGCTCCAAATGTATGTTTTTATTTAATCCTTTCTGGTGTTGCCTTGCAGGTAATTTTCTATGACAGTGATTGGAACCCAACAGTAGACCAGCAAGCCATGGACCGGGCCCACAGGCTGGGTCAGACCAAACAAGTCACCGTGTACCGCTTGATATGTAAAGGCACCATTGAGGAGCGCATCCTACAGAGGGCAAAGGAAAAGAGTGAGGTAGGAATAAGGAACTCATCTGGAACAAGAAGTTACAGAAATGGTATCATAAAGCACCTATCAGCATGAGTAAAGAGACAGAAAAAGCATCTGCAGGGAGACAGAAGAGAAGGCAAAAGGAAGTGTCTTTGTTCAGATGTACAAATCTGTGTTCCTAACACAGCAGCAGTCCAGTGACATTATATGAACTGGAAAGAAGCTAATTATTTACAATATGACTTCATGAAAACGATTTCTTATGTTGCAGTGAAACAACTCGGGCTTCTTTAAGACTAGGGCTTCTGTCTTTGCTGTGTCAGAGTTACTGATTCCTCTCATGTTACACAACAGCTGATTTTTTTCTTTAAAGACATTTGGAAGGTAATCAAGTGGAAATTATTTGAGGTGTGATGGTTGCCAGAAAAGCTCAGTGTCCTGCAGCTTTAAGCAGTAAGTGTGCTAGGAACTTTAAACCTCATGACACTTTATTGGCAAGAAAATAATTAAGGAGAGTCATGTTTTTCAGTAGCAGTAGGTACACTATATACAACATTCAGATGTTTTGTGTACTTGGGAGTTTCTTTTAGCTTTTGGCTTACTTGGATGCTGCTCTTGATGTTGCAGCAACTGAATGCATTCACATTTCCCTTGTTGAAACCATTTTTTCTGAGATACTGCACTGGAGTTACTTGAAATCAGCCTGAAAATCAGGTGTAGTCTTCTGTTGGTGATGCAAATAATTGAAATTGCCTTAGTTAAAGCTTGTTCTCTTCTGCTAAGTTACAACTCTTCCTAGTTGTTGCATTTTTTAAAATATAGATGTAGTAATAGAGGCTGAGTGAATTGCTTAAACTGCAACACCAACTCAGTGTGGAGATACAGTTTTCAGTTAAGGAGACTAAAAATGTTGCACCCTTTAAGAATGTGGTCTGCATGATCCTCTGTGCAGTTTACTTGAAAATCTGAATGGGTAAATTATATTTGAGAGGGCTGTTGCTGTATTTTTGTTTTGTTTTGTTCAGCAGTATATTAATTAATGCTGTTATAATTTGTAGTTTATTACATGCTGCCTCAGAAAAAATGTATCTTTCCATAAGGGAGGGTAGTTTTTTGCTGTCTATCTCAGTTGCTTCTTGCATTTTATACCCTGAAATTTTGCTACTAACTTTGGTATGATAGAGATACTGGATCAAGTCTGACTTAGATGTACTTGCATGATTTTTGCAGCTGGCTTGCAGTGATGGGTAGTGAGAAATGTTTCATGGCTGCTTTGACTAATTTTTCCTTTTCTTCACTTGTTTTTTCCGTCTAGATTCAACGAATGGTAATTTCAGGTGGCAATTTCAAACCTGACACCTTGAAGCCGAAAGAGGTGGTCAGCCTTCTGCTGGATGATGAGGAACTAGAAAAGAAATGTATGTGAAATTGGTGTTTCAGCAATTCCCCCATTTTCCACTTCATTACCTTATGAAATCTGTGTTTTTATCTCTACAAACACATGTATTGCTGATAACAACTTCTGTTTCCTGTCTCTTTTTGTATTGCCAGCTCTTGTTAGTACAAGCTTGTTTGATATCACTGCTGAGCTGAATGAAGTTGTGCAAAATGAGACATGATGATGTGATTAAGTTTTTATTGGCACTCATTCAGGATCATTATATTGTTCCTGAATGACAGGGCTTTGACAAGAATTATGTAGGTCATGACAAGAAAAGTATTAGTAAAAGTGCTGTATTTCATCATACTTTTGAAGTTAGAGGCATACACTTTCATGTTGCTTGAAAGAAGAATTTCCCTGTAAGACTTTAGTGACTTGGAAACAAGTAGTTTTAATAGAGTAGTGTTTTCAATGTGTTTTAGTTTCAATACAACTGACTTTTCTTCCCAGTTCTGTTAGAACTAGAACTTCTTGTAAGATTCATAAAAAAAAGGATACGAAATATCTTTCCAGTGGTGACAGCTTTGTATTTCTTTTCCAACAGTGCGTCAGCGTCAAGAAGAGAAGCGACAGCAAGAAGAAACAAATCGTGTGAAGGAACGTAAACGTAAACGGGAAAAATATGCTGAGAAGGTATTTTGATACAGAGAGGTTGCCTGTGTCAGTGATAGAGCCAGAAGAGCTTCAGGATCACTGTTATGGGATGTGGAAACATTTTATGCCAAGGCAGTCTTAAGGAGTAAACCTTCTTGCCTTTGCCATTGAAAATCAGTCTGTGGCAGTTCCTTACACAGAAGAGGGATATTACAAAATAAGTAATGCATAGTTAACTGTATTTTAGTCATTAGCATCTTCAAAAATAGGGAAGTACTGCCTATCCAAACAAACCTGACAATCAACTGATCATTAAATTGGTGACTTTATCAAGATTTTGTTCTGCAAGGACAAAAGGGGAATGTAAAGGAAGCACCAAACATGGATAAAACCCATATAGCTATGAGACTTCTGTGGAACTAGGGAAGATCAGTTTGTTTAAAAAGCATCACTAAAACCAGTTTATGAAAATTCTGAGTTTTTAAGACAGGGAGGCTTTGCATTAATTAATTGGAATTTTGTGTAATGGTAAAGAATTTCAAGCTCACTCCGAAAGGTACTAGAAATCTAAGTAATCTTGTAAGAGTAATAGTCTATCATTCCAGCTATTTTGTGAAGAAAAACAAAACTCTTCTCGAATCTAAAGAAGGAGTATTTAAGGAATCTGTTACTATATCCTTCAGAAACTTATTTTGGGAAATTCTGCACATGCATTCCTTGAGTTACAATATTGCACTAGATTTTGAGATTTTAGGTTGCTTGTTCCCATTCTTCTGTTTTATTGCCTTTTTCATTCCTGTTATTGCTTTATTTATTTCAGAAGAAGAAGGAAGATGAGTTGGATGGGAAGAGAAAGAAAGAGAGCATGAACCTTGTGATCCCATTTGTTCCCTCAGCTGATAACTCCAACCTGTCTGCTGATGGAGATGATTCTTTCATTAGTGTAGACTCTGCCATGCCCAGTCCTTTCAGTGAGGTAAGACTCACCTCTGCTTAAAACTACATACTGTTTCAGTTGTGGCCCTCCATCTTGTAGGATTCTGGTTGGTTATTTTAGGTATTGTAGAGCTTTGAGTGTGTGGGGAAGTGATGTGTCTTAAAGGTGAACCATAGAAAGGAAAATAGATTCTTGAAAATGCAGCAGCTGCTAATAAGCTGTCTTACAGCTCCTCATATTATTTGACATTGCATTGTTCCCCTCTTCCTTGACTCTTTGCCTCCCTTTTCTTACAGTGAGTTTACACCCTGACTTTTCTCCCTTCCAGTCCCTGAAATTTTTCCATTCTTACCTGGAGTCCCACTTACTTTGTTCCTAGTTTCTTGTCCCTTTTTCCTGCCTTTGTCATGCTCATATTTATAACCATGTGCCCTCTCCCATACCAATACCATCCACAGCAAGAACACACTGCTTCTGAGCTAAACAGTATCCCTCAAATAGTTCCTGGATATTCAGTTTCTAAGTACCTCTCACTAGTCTTATCTGCATCTCTGCTTCCTCACTTGCTTCAGGTTCTGAATTACTGTGGTTTTTCTCCTCTGGAATTTGAATTAAAAATTCTCAGTGGCACACATCTTATTTTGCTTCATCTGCGTGTAAAGAATTGGTTTTAGCAGCAAATGTATTTTGTTCTGTGCCATGTTGATTAAGATTTCTGTATTGTACTGTTCCTTTATTAATCAAGATTTTTATTAGTAGTAATGGATTAAGAATCCTGTTTTCTCATTTGCAGTTGAAAATGCAGTTGAACAGCAATTACTTAAATCTGCTGAGCCCATTAGTCTTCTGTTTCGTAACTTTGCATGTATTTTCGTGAATTGAAATTAAATAGCGGGTGGAGGTCTTTACTGCTGCTCAGTGTGTAAATACTTTGTGGTGTGATCGGGCAGATGATGTATCATGTTCATGCTGCTATTCTAGAGAAAATGGGAAAGAACAAGTACTTGTAATTGTATAGCTTTTGAAGATCTTACTATTTTTGTACCTTTTCCTAACCTGAGAAGCTAATGGCTTTGTTCTCTGTCACATTTAGATATCCATCAGCAGTGAATTACATATGGGCTCTATCCCTCCTGATGAGAGCAGTAATGATATGCTTGTGATTGTGGATGATCCAGCTTCTTCAGCACCTCAGTCAAGGGCAACAAACTCTCCTGCTTCCATTACTGGCTCAGTTTCAGACACTGTGAATGGTCAGTACTCTTGCCTTGATTTACTACTAACATTTACTAAACCTTGACTTTGCATGGCTAAGTGATATGTTTTCTGCATTTTACCCAGGATATATGAACGGTTGGCAAGATATGGGGGAAAATAATTGCCTTTGCATTGAGAAGTTACTTCTGATTTGATAGGAAACCTGTTTATAAGTCTGTCATTCACCACACTTACCTCTTTCCTGTGTTAGTTACTTCAAAAAGTCGTGTCCTTTGTTCCTGTGTTACAGAGGGCTCGCCTTCCCTTAAGTTTGTTACCAAATTACAGACAACCACAGAATTATTAATCTCTAAGCTTTTCCTTGAATTTGCTCTTGGGTTAATAATTAGTTCTCTATCTCCAGTGGGTGGTTGGAGCAATTTTTTTAAGTGCAGTGTAATTTTAAATAATGTCAAGTGTTTTCAATTACTGTAGTTTTTGCAGTGAAGTAAGTAGAATCATAGTTCTTGATGAGTTTCTTCAGAGGCAGCAGATGGAAGATACTGCATCTCCATCTTGGAATAAGAAAATGCATCATCCTGAAGTAGAATCTGGAATCCTCCACCTCTTTGTGGGTTGGATTCATAGTAATACGAGTCTTGTATACATAATTTCTTTTCATGAGATCGCTGCTTGCTAACAATATCCCTGTTAATGTAAATGCCACATAGGAACAGTGTTAGTGTAACTGGTGGGCAGCTTTGATGCTGCACTCACTTGTGAGGCACGTGAAACACTGTAGGAGTTACTGTTTTAACGTTCTTTCCTTGTTCAGGCGTTTCAATGCAAGATACATCTCTCGCTGTGAGAAGCCAGTCAAGTCGAAGCCGGGGTCGTCCCAAAGGTGGCTCCAAAGGCGGCACTGGGAAAGGCAGGAGCCGGAAGTCGATAGCGGGAAGCGCAGCGGCAATGGCAGGGGCCAAGGCGGGAGCAGCGGCAGCCTCTGCGGCGGCGTACGCAGCCTACGGGTACAATGTCTCCAAAGGTACGTGGGGCAGGGCAGGCACCAGGCTGCCCAGAGCACAACCAAGCACGTGAGCTTGCGTGATGGCTGCTTACAGCCTGTCAAAAGATAGGTTAAAACTGTTGTGTTGTTGGTATTTCATGTCCATTATATTCTGAGATCCAGGCAATACACAGTGTGACATGGTAAGGGTGTGAGAGGATAGCCAGTTTCACCTCAGATGACCTTGAGTTTTTTGTCTGCCCTTTGACTTCTCTTGTACCAAATATTTTTCCTCTTGGTTTTTTTGTTGGTTTTGGGTTTTTTTTAATGTGGTGTTCAGACAGATCAGATAGTGTTATTTATGCCATGGCTATGGCTGTGGTTTTCCTGTATTGCATCATGTTGAAGTTACACTATCACATTCCGAAACCTCCTAAACTGATGGTGATTGAGCTGCAGCTTTACACCAGCTGATAGCTGGTGAACACCACCAGAAGATAGCCCAGGGTATAACTGTAAGATGTTTTGTATCTTAAGGAGATCCCTCTTCATTAAACTCTCACAAGTCATGAATACAGAGTGGTCTTAGGACTGATTGTTAATGTATTGTTTGCTGCTGAAGAACCACAAGTGGAATAATATACTCATGTGGAATTTGATTCTCTTTTCCATTGCTAGGCATGTCTGCAAGTAGCCCTCTACAAACAGCAATCATTCGGCCTTCCGGACTTGCAGATTTTGGACCTTCAAGCGCCTCTTCTCCCTTGAGCTCCCCTTTGAGCAAAGGAAACAGTGTTTGTGGGACCCCCAAAAGTTTAAACCTGACCAGCAGTCTCATATCAGAAACTTCAATTCGGAAGCAAAGCAAAGGTGCCCACACCTCAGGTGGTCGGTAGTAATTTTGAACCCCTAAAGCTTGTCTGAACTGCACTGGCTTTTGGAGTAGACCACCCTGCCAGTTGAAGGCATGCTAACTAATGCCTGGTTGCTGTCCAGCACATGTGTGGAAAGAAAATCAAAGCACAATGGGAGTGGGTGGTTGATGTGAGCACTTTGATTATGTGTATTCCAAAAAACTATCTTTGCAGACACTGCAAGAAGGAGGGAAGGGAGTCTGGGGTAACTGGGAGAGTGTCAGCCTGTGTTTTATTGACACATCTGACAAAGATTCCCAAGAAAGCATCCAGCTCCTCCATGCAATATCCTGCAGCTGTGTGTGCTTGAAGTCACACCACTATACTTCCTCTTGTAGCCTGAGGTGGAGCCCAGCAGTAATTTTGTCCTATGAAATCAGTATCTGAACCCCAGGAGTATCCTGTAGAGTCACAAGACATTTCTGTACTGGCAGCTGGTCAGAGAACATGCAGGAGTAATTGGGGGCTATGCTGAACATGATGTGTGATCAGAAAAAAATCTTGGGTTCCTCTGGTGTGGATCTCTGGGTTCTTTAAAGACTTGAAATTCAAAGGTAGGTGTCTCAGGTGGTTTCCAGGGAGCAGACTCTTTTCAGCACCATTTGTCAGAGCTGCAGAATACAGGGGGTGCTGTCAGGCCTCGTGAGAGCAGCAGCACAGCCTCTGCTTCACACAGTGGAAGAAACCACAGGCCAGTGATTGGTTTGCGTTTTGGAGTTCTCATCAGCATGAACACTCACTGTGTTGAGAATGATTTCTCTCATTTTTAAGTGCAAAACTCTTAAAAACTTAGAAACAAAATAATGCTCTATTTGTACAAATCTTGAGAAGGAGGAAAACGGAAGTGCTGAGGAGGAGTTTGTGCTGCTCCTCTCACCATGCCGTAGCAGAGTGTGGATCTGTAGCTTGCAGTGCTGTGAGAGGAGCAATGAAAACAATCCTGAGAGAGAGGGAACTGTGCCATTCCCCCTTCCAGCCAAATCCTGGGAAAAAAATTGTCTCATATCCCAGCCATCCCATTGACTGTTCTTGCAGTGTGTTTTCCCTTCATCGTTGTGATCATCACACATACTGGTGTGGTTGAGTTCGCTGCAGTGTGCGGGCGGTAGCCGTGTCCCATAAGGCTGATAGAAGGCAGTGCTGCCAGCACCCATCCATGTTCTTGTTCCCTGGTTGCTCCTTCCCCGTTCTTGATGCACAAACCCCGCCCGTAGCCCCTTGCTTTGCTGTAAGCGTTGTCTGCATTGCACTGAGATTTAGGTGTGGGACAGTTGTTCTGTCTCACACATTGAATTAAGAGGCTGTTCTGCCGGGGCACTTTCATCCCTTGAGAGAAGCAAGTTGAGTTGCAGGTCTGGGCTGTGACAGTGGAAGATGAATTCTTTTTTTATTATTATAATTTTTTTCTGACCCCAAATCCTTTGCCTGGCGTCCTACAGTGTAGAGCGAGTGCTTCCTGTTGGTTCTGCCTCTAATTTGCACACCTGAAAATAGCAGAACTGAGCTTAGTTAGATTGATTTTTGAACAGATTTGCAGGGGATAATTGAGGGGGAGGTGATGTTTAATTAACTCATAAAGACTTCCCCCTTCCCCTTCTATTCACATGTATATATGATATTTAGAGGGAATCAGACAAATGCCAAGCCTTTTTTTCTCTTTGAATGTGCTGTCTATTTTTGTAACTGAACTTGTACATATGTATAAAGAGAGACATCTTTCTTTTACTAACTGGAGGAGAAAATCTTAAATAAAATGGAGTGAGATAATTTTATGTAAATCAGTGTCTTTGTGGTTTTTATGCGTGTAGCTGTATGAATGAGAGGATTAGGGAAGAGAGCATGGAGGGGTGTGCATCTGGAAGTGCTTCTGGAGACAAACGCTGCTCAATGTAAAGCTCTAGAGTGTCTGTGCTCTGCCAAGTATCATGTTTGTAACCTTCCTCAGTTACAACTGTACCCTTATCCCATGTTTGTATTCACCGATTATCTCATAATCTATTTTGGAGTAAGCGTGCAGCAGGTCACAAGAAAACAGAAGCAACTATAATATGCGTAATTACACAGTACCTGAACTTCAGTGGTTGAATTCAATACAGTTGATTGTTTTGAGACATCATTCTCTACAGTTGTTTCTTATTTTTTTCCTTTTTTTTCTTTTCAGTGGGAGTTAAAAGGACTTTTTTATGCACAGTCTTAATCTCCAAACTGCTAGACAGTTGCATTAATTTATAATCCAAAGTGGAGAGAAAAAACCAAAATTGTAATTTGAAAAGCTTGCAGAAATGTAATACGTACTGTCACATGCTATACTTTTGGAAGATGAAATTATTGATATTTTAAACACTGATAAATATAAAAATAAAAAATACGGATTTAAGCATATAAATATATTTAGAATACATTTCTAAAATAAATTATATATTTAACATAAGATAGAAATAAAAAATATTTTACATCATTTAATCCTCAAGAGAAACACCAAATAACATCACAAGTTGTGGCAAAAGCAGTGGTAGCCTGTCTGCTTGCACAGTTTGTGTCAGGCCGAGAAGTTCAGGAAGATCTAACATACTTGTAAAATAAATGAACTGCTAGATCATATTCAGTTCAATTTCTTTAAGACATTAAATTTCAACATTCTTGGTATTACGCATCATGGGAGAACAGATTCTGTGCTAGTAATCAAGGAATTGGGAAAAATCCATATGATGGCTGTCCTAGTCTAATTTCTTGTTTTGGGGAAGGAAGTAGTGCTATAAAGACAAACACTGGGATTTTTTTTTAAGAAGGTGGAGATAGTTTTGTAATCAATAATGGGGGAACACTTCTGTTGAAGTGAGCAAATGGGTGTGCACACTGAAGCTTTGTTCTTTAAAATTTCACTCTGAGCATCTTTTCACTCTGTGTGTTATGCACTTATATGGATTAATGGCAGAGAAAGTCACTTTACTCCAAGAGATCAAGGTGTTTGCTAGAGGTAGAAACAATGAATGAACTGAGTTTGTGTTTTAAGCTGGAATGCTGAAATAGCTGTCAGTGTGGTTTGGGGGATGTTGGGAGTGCTGTGTATTCATCATGCTAGTTGATAATAGCATTTTACTCACTGATTACTACAGAACTGCTAAATACAGTTCACTGATCAATGCTACTCTTGAAGACATTTAAAGGTGATAATTTTCTTAGGTCCTGAGAAGTTAGGACTTAAATTAAAAGTGCTGTTGTGTCCCAGCCTCACACAGATTTTTGTAGTTTAGCCTACAAGGGTTGTGTAGTTCAGAAGAGTCCCCAGAACACCCTTCGTCCCCTAGTCTGCGTTTTCTCTTTTCTGTTATGACTGAAGTCTGCCATCCTCTCCATGTAGCCAGCACTAAATTTCCTTTCTTTATTCTGCAAAGAGATAAACAGGTTACTGCAGGATGGTTTGAACCTGAAACTGCTTTAATTCTTCACTTTGGGATATTATTGCTGCACTGTCCAAACGTAGTGTTATTTCTGTGCCTTCTCCCCTCTCTGTCGCATGCTTTCCCCACCACAGTGTCCCTGCTCTTCGCTGTCGTGTGTTCTGTTTGTAGAAAGCTGCCTGCCTGCCTAGAGCTGTATCTTGCTTTATTTCCATATTCTCCCAAGTATTTCCTTTAGCAGCATTTCCCAGTGGGGGAGGCACACAAAGCTCAGTGGGAAAAGCTCCATGCAGCAAGAATAGGGATCTGCACTACTTTGATTGTAGCTCAGGAACAGCCAAGTTGCAGCTAAGAGGAGGAAGAGCACAACTGATCAAATCACTCTGGGGCAGGATGTGGATCAGTGTAATTTGGGAAGTGCTGCCCTGTGACTGCTGCACTGCCTGTCCTGTCCTGGTCTCCTCAGTGGAGGAAGCTGGCCTGCTTCTGCTCCCAGACAGACTTACAGCCTCCTCAGCTTCTCACTTCTGCCTCCATCTTTCTTTTTTTTGTTGACTCTAGTCTGAAACACACATTATAACTCTCAGGGAGCCTTACAGGCATGTCTTGTGCTCCCCTTCCTGCTCAAGGAGGGATGGTGGCGCATGCCCTGCTGTCCTTCGGAAATTTCTGTTGGAGTGGCTGGACAACAATTTGTAGCTCACTACCCAAAGGGATGCTGCTTGCATGTGAAGTATAACTGAGACATACGTACTAAAATAAAGGTAATCATATCTTATACTCCTAGAATTGTGAAGGATTTATTTTTTATTTGCAGCCTGCACCAGTTCCATAGCAGTGAATGAGAGCAGAAGGGATGATTCAGCCTTTCTCTCAGGAGCATCTATTAGGACAATACAAATGGCCCAGCTCTCAGATTCAACCAGCAGATCTGTAGGGTAAACAAGTTGTTCTTGTAGCACTCACATTAGCATGTGCTCCTCTGAAAAGCATCCAACAAATGCCTCTTGAAATGGAGAAATGCATGATGAGTTGGGTTTCCTCTAGCTTCAGCCTCTTCTTCGCTCCTGCTTACCCCCTCAGAAAAGTGAAGTTACTCCAAAGCTAATGGGCCTTCCAGGTATTTTGTACCATACTCTATTTATAGAATGTTCTTCTAGGGGCATATGAGGGAATTCTTCTGCGTACTAAGCATGAGGAAGTGTTTCAGTACTCAGGTATGAAACAATGACTCCTTCCTTCCTCAGCTGATGAGCATCACTGATAGAATGAGGTAGGGGAAGAAAACACTGAAACACCACTTTTCTATCTTCTTGAGTTTCCTGTGGACTGTCTTCCTTCTTTGTCAGTATTGCTGGTTCTGTTAGGTCTGCTGTACTTCACAGGAGACCATGTTAGCTTCTAAACGTCCAAGGACTACCTTGTCATCTCTGTGACTTTTTTTTGGAAGCACTTGTTTTTTTCCTCCCTGTCCTCAACCTTACCCAACTCTTCTTAAGGCCCAAGTGTTGTCTTCAGTGCTTTTGGTTGGCAGGGGAAATGCTTCTCTCTGAAATTTTTGAATGTGGGACCCTTACGCCTTGCACCTCTGTTGTGAGGACTGTGAATTAAGATAAAGCTAAGTATACAAGGAAAACTCTTACTGTTGCTCAGAGATTAGAACTTATTTGGAAATTTACTACTGGTTTGGATTGTCTCACAAAACTGATTTTTGGAGTATTTTAAAAATTTATTTAAATTTTCTTATTCATAACAAGAAACTAATAGCTTTCTTCTCAAGATGTATTTAAGAAACGCTCTCTTACTAGGTGAAGCAAATCCTCTTAATCTCACCTTTCATCTATTCCTATGTTTCCTCTTATGTATCCCCACATCTTAACTTCCCAACTGGGTCTTCCTCTAGGAAGAAATACATCACAGGTGGGAGCCCTCCCTCCATACAATGGTAAGATGTCATCTGTCTTTCAGGTGACTGTCTTTCAGGTTTCTTTTCCAGTGTGATGTTACAGTTTCCCTTGATGTTACAGTAGAGTTCAAACGCAGAAATTCTCATTTTTATTCAGTTTAGTGAGTAGATTTTAGAGTTTTGCAGCTGCTGTGTAGACAAGTGGTTTTATGATGCTTGTTCTTCCACAATGTTCCCAAAGAGCTCTCCTCCCAGGTAGGCTCTTTGCTGAGAAAGAACATCCGCGTTTGCTGGGAACAACTATTCTCTAATTCACAGCCTTCTGTAATTCAAGTAGCTTTTCTCCATAGACGAGTCAAAACTTGTCTCAGAATAGGTCTAAACCCATCTGAGTTCCTCACAGAAAGTGTTTCCCAAGCAGTCACCTTTGGCAGCCCTTGCCCTCCCTACAATCAGTCGGAAGCGGCAGCACAGAGTGCCTGTCTATATTTCACTAAGCCTATGGAAGGCTGATGGGGTTTTTTTAAGAATGGGAGAGTCAGCAAATTTCACATGTAGTTGCCTTGGGTTTTTTTTAAACTACATTAAGCTTTTGGTGTGTGACTGCAATTAGCTACGTGCTGATCAGCGGAGCGTGCTGCTGCACAGTAAATGCAATGGCACGTGGCCCAGCACACCCTTGAGTGACACTTCATTGTCTGTGACAAAGCTCCTGGGTTTTCCTTTGCAAGCAGAGGAAATAGAAGAGGTGTTCAGGCTATATGAACCTGCAGAGAATTTTGAAAACTAACAGCCAAAAACCTGGTTTGGGGGGGTTAATCAATGCATCTGGTGGGTGCTAATGGGAGGGCCCTTCTGAGTCCATTTTTTCTTGCTGCTCCTGCTCTTTCCATAGAGTTCATGTGAACACTTTTTTGCACAACATCTGCATTCCTGCAGGCCTTTCTTTTCTTGCCATTTAATCTAGATTTTTCTTTGATTTAATCTTATTTACAGTCATAGTACTATGGTATTTCATAGAACTATAGAATGGTTTTGGTTGGAAGGGACCTTAAAGATCATCTAGTTCCAAACCCCCTGCCATGGGTAGGGACACCATTTTTTTTGAAGTGGATCTTGAAATAGCTCTAAAGGTGCATAACAGGACATTCCGGTCTCTGGGTTTCAAGGGCTCCTGACACAGTAATTCAGCTTCATGATATTTGTCTGTCCAGATGACTGCAGTCTTTCATCAGTCTCTGCATGTTCAGAGTTTAGAAGAAATTACTGTAACTAACTTGAAGTCATAATTTTACTGAGATATTTATTTAATCTGGTTAGCACAGAAAAATAAATTCTTCTTAGTGTTTTAATAATTTGACACTCAGATCAATTCCAATTAACTAATTGAAAACCTACTGGCATTGTGATGCTGAATCTGTAATGCACAAGGAGGTTTTTAAGCAGTGTTGACTTGGGACTGGAAGTCCTGACAGTTCCTTTTATGGGCTGCTGTGAAGTGCTTTATATGATTTTGAAACACACAATCATGAGCTTCGCAGCTTCCCTGGCTTTGATAACTTGCTGTTAGCATATGCAATCAGGGGTATATATTGTATAATTAATGTAATTCAGTTTCACTGCTGTCCTTTGAACATCATGTCTGTCTGGAATCAAGTAACTAAATATTAAGAGTGAGAACTGGTTTAGTAGAATATTCACAGACAGATTAGAGAAGCCCAGCTCTGCCTTGCAGTGATATAATTGATAACATATTAGAAAAGTAATGTTGTTTAAATTTTTAATTTAAACCAAATCTCATGTTTGAGATGTTACAGGAATTAACACAAGCAAGAAGTTTGGAACTGTCAGCAGTTAAAAAAGCTTGAGAGACTGCAACAAATTTGAGTGATGCCTATAAAGCAAAAACACCCCAAGCTATATAAAAATGTTTCTCTGCTGAGCTTAATTTTTAGTTGCTTTGGTATGTGAAAGTTTAAGAATACTGAGAGCAAATCACTAAACTTGGAACCACAGAGATCCTTACTGAACAACAGCAAACAGAAGAGTATCCATGAAAATATGAGATGACTCTTGCATGTTTGCATCAGGATGTAGTGCTGATTACATGAGCACACATTATCTTTTTTCCAGTGTGGTATCACTGAACACGCAATGTACAGTTCCAAGTACTCTGAAAAATATCATCCCTCAGTATTTCCCAGTGTGCTTTGAAAGTCATTGTATGCTTTAGAAATCATACTCCTGATGTCTCAGCTCCCCATCTGTACAATAGAAATTATACCTCTCCACAAAGGTCTCATGGAGAGGAATTTGAGCTTGCCAAGGTGCCACAGTGATTTGCAGATGTTGCTATAGTGATTTGCCAGAGAAAATTCAAAGAGGGGAACAGTCCCCCTGCATTTGTGTGCATAAAGGCATAAATAAATATAGGACCATGCACGAGAAAAAGGAATTGAACTGCTGCTCATTTTTAATGTCCCATCAAATGAAATGAGGCAGCAATCCTCTGGGAAAAAAAACAGTGGATATTTATTCTGAATGAGGCTAGTCCCACAGTTACTTTTTCCCCTCAGTCCTGAACTCATCTGCCCTCAAATTATAGGATGCATTCCCAGGAACAGATTCATATATGTGTAGTTTAGAGACAGAAATGCTGCCAGAATCAACTGTGCTGTGCAGCAGCAGGAGACACTTTCATCTGGCTCCTGCCTAACATGTCCAGAGGTAATTGAGTCTCTTAACAGTTGCTGTCAAAGGAAAGATGAAAAGCAGCATCTATCATAGCTGTGGGGAGCTGGGCACTGCTGCACTTCTCCCTCTCTGAAAACGGGATTGTGTGTTTGTGGAGAGAAACAACTTGAAGTAAAAAACACTCCTGTAAAGCAGACCAAAGAATGAATGTATGTATAATCTAAAATGAATTTATGTATAATCTAGGAACCTGCTAGTTGTTTGAAATGTACTTTTGGCTCAATTTTACTTAAAGAAATGAGTACTTCACTGGAAAACAAGAATAAGTGAGAGATTTCAGCCCATGACGTCGGTAGAAGCACCCTGAGGACAGAGCTGCTGACCCCAGCTGTCTGTAACAGGATCTCACACCCCTGTGCACCTCCAGCACATCCAACAGCGTGTCAGCCGCAGTCCTGGCAGGTCACTTGCGGCGCTGCCTGCTGCTGTGACACGTGGAAGCCCGTGTGCCAGCGCTGCCCCGGCGTGAGGTGCCCGCGGGGTGGGCAGAGGTGGGCAGCCCCTGCCTTCCCTCGCCTCCCCGGGGGCCAGGGCAGCGCCTGCCCCCTCCCTCCCTCCCATGGCATCACGCGCTTCCTCGGTGCGGACTCGGAGTTTGGAAAGGCTGGTGCGCCGTCTAGAGAAGGAGAGGATAAAAAGCTGCTTTTAAAAGTATGTTTTCTAAATGTTTTCAAATGTCACATATGCTTTGTGTAGACAGTTTCATATCAGCAAGCTGGCTGTGGTTGCCCCCCAGGCGGTTCGTTTGCAGACAAGGTTATAATTGCTGTAAGTGGGCTGGATGTGCGTCTGTGAAATGACTTCCATATTGTCTGCGCTGCTGCTGTCTCTCAGTCCACAGCCTCAGTTTAAAGCCAAGCAGAGAGTTGAGGCCAGAACGTAGTGAAACCCAGTGCCCACGCTATCCTGGAGCGTTCCCTAGCCTCCCTTCACCCGTGGAAGAGGGCACGTGGGGCGGGTGTGGTGCTGTGCAAGCGAGCACATTGTGTCATGTGTGTGCAGGTGGCAGTGAAGGCCCCGGTCTGCAGAGAGATGCAGCTGGAAGCGCCAGCACGGCTTTGTGCAGAGCCGTGCAGAGCTTCGTGCAGAGCTGGGGTGCCCAGCGTGCCAGAGCTCTCTGCTTGCAAAGCACAGGTGAGCTGAACGTACGCAGCACGTGCCCAGCCAGCTCAGGTACGGGTTCATCATGTTTCTGAAGGTCAGGCTTGCTAACCAGCACAGGCACATGAAACCTCTCATCTCCAAAAGTCACCCTCTGACTTGCTTTTCTGTGAGTGAAACACGTAGAGATTTCCAGGTGCCTCAATAGCTGATACCTGCTTGTGGACACAGCAGCACTCTGGGGCTTGCTCCTGCTATGTCAGCCAGCAGGACTTGGGTAGTGGGATAAAAACTTCCCCTTTCCTTTGGTGACAGGAGTTTTAAGTGCCGGTAGCTATCAAGTGTCTCTTCAGTTGTCAGACTTAGGCCAAATTGATCCCTTGGTGGTTCATGGAAATGAGTCCTTTTAAAACAGTGAGGTGAGGGAGGCAAAAAGCGGTGTAAACAGGAGGACATAAGAGAGAAGTCTTTGTTCTTGTGTTCCCAGAGCAGCACAGTGTGGGCTGGGAACAGTGTGGTGTCCCCAGCTAGGAAAACAGCACCCCTGTCTTTGAACTTCCCTGACCTTTTACGTTATTTCAGTCTCATTCTCTAGAGTTCAAGGTACTGGCTGTGCTTCAGGAATTCGCAAGCATAAACACTCATCAGTGTGGCTGGCACTACGATGAGATGAAAAGGGATTTGAGAAAGGATGAAACATCCAGAAGCCAAACAAAAAGTGTACAGGGTTTGTAAACAAAGCATGTAGAGCTTCCCCAGTGCTGCCCAGAATGCCCACTTCCTTCCGCCCTCCCTCCCCTCCAGGGCTCAGGGCTCCTGCAAAGCCTCAAGGGGCTTCTCTCATAATTTTAATACAGCACATAAATCAGGGAGGTTTTCACCTAAGCCAAGGCAACTAGTTAGTAGGAAATTCCTAAGTCCTTTGAGCAGCAGCTAGTTTTGCTGCAAGAGTAGTTTTTCCACAGCCTGACTGTAAATCGATTTTGTTAATCCCTTCCTGTTCCTCCCATGCACAGGGACTGTTTCTGTACTGAGCTGGGCTGAGGGCTGGTGGCACATCACTGCTCAGTCATGCACTGGGACTGCGCTTTTTTATGTTTCATTGGTCCTTGAGTTTTAAAAAACACTCCTTGAATTTGGTGCTCCTGAAGTCTGTGTCCTGTCATGAAAACTGGCAGCACCAACGTGAGAAAGAAGTCTGACTCGGGGAACATCTCCCATCCAAATTCTGCTCGTCTGTTTTCCCTTCTGCCATTGGGCTGAAATTACTGCACTGCATGTGGTAACACTTGATTTAAATTTTCAGCCCTAGACTGACTACCAGGTTTTGGGACATGTCAGCAGTGCTCCCGTTCTGGGACTGAACTATCTGGAATGTGTTACATGGAGAAGTGTCAAAGCACACAGCTGGCAGTGTCTGGATACTTCAGCAAAGTCTGTCTCCCTTGTCCTGGTGCAGCTGTACACCCAGTAGACCCTTTTTCTTTCCCCTGCTTTCTTTTCCCTCTGAGCTTTCCTGCTAGCAGGAGCAGAAGAACAGGCTGTTACCAAGCCAGGTGTGGTTTCTGGACATCTCCACCCTGTGTTCAGTGTGCACGAAGTGCCTCTGCTGCAAGGGGAGTGCCGGCCAGCACGGCCTCTGCAGGCTCCGTCACAGAGCAGCACCGGCTGCTCTTGCTCCGGCTGCAGGGGCCGATCTGGAGCAGTGATAAGCGTTCTTTGGGGTGTTATCTTTTGCTATTCCTCTGCCTGTGAAACATCTGTAGGTAATTAAATCCACATTTCAGCCTGTCTCTTGAGCAGCAAGCAGACACATATGGAATAACGTGCTACGTACAACCAGCTGCAGTTCCTGTAACAGATGCTGAGTCCAGCACGTGCCATTCCCTGGGACTTGCCTGCCACCTGCAAGACTCTCCCTCCCACATATGGCAGAGCCCCAGAGACCCTCTCAAGCCTGTGGGCATGCATGCAGAGCTGCACCTCCCCCCTTCAGCTCCTCCTGGGACTGAGATCTTGGGCTGGCTCCTCAGTAGCCTTCAAAGTTTGTGCTGGCCCCACTCCTCGGATGCTCAAATGTACATTCTCCTCAGGTAGACTTCAGCAAGCCATTGGCTGCTTTTGCACCCATTTGAGGAAAGCTGGTCTGTTCCCTCTCCTCTCGCCTCTCCTATCACCTCCTTCCCTTGCCAAGTTGCATGCATTTATTGCCATCAGCCACAAATACAAGTTTGGTCTCAATAATTTTCTGACCTGGAGAAGTACATGAAGCACAGGTAAGTTCACACCTTGGAGATGCTATATTTAAACTACATTTTTACTAAAGCTGGAATCACTTTGGTAGATTTACCTGTGTGATCTCCTCTGTTCTGGACACCACCTTGAAACTATGGTGATACTGTAGCACCTAAAAACCAGAGATTTTTCCTCTTGGTTTGGTCTGCTCTGAATCCTTTTAACATTGCTGAGTTTCCTTATCCTTTCCCCTGCCCTTTTAAGGACCATTTGCCCTCAGGAGTGCTTTAACATATGAAGGCTGGGGCTGGATTATCTGTTGTCATCCACTTTATTTAGTTGGCTTGTGCCACTGCAAAGCAGCTGGGTAGGTCCTGTCTTAATGCACTCAAGGAAATGGTGACTCAGGCCTATGTTCCAAGACTCTGTGGGAACTGCTGGGCAGGAAAATGGAAAAGGCTGAAGAAGGAACTGAAATAATGTGAATTGTGCTGGTTTTAGACTTGGGAAGTATGCAACTGATAGCACTTGTAAATGTGTTTACATTGCAATCAGTTTCTAATGTGAGGTGACCTGACTTCCCTATGACAAGCTTGTCATAGGGAAGTCAGAGAAAACTGCACATGCAAGAGGAAGCCAGTGGATAGGGAAGCAGCTCCAGAAGTGTTTGGCGACACTGGTTGTGCCACCCTCCGACAATGGTGAATGCTCTTTCCCAGGCCAGTTGTCAGTGGCAGAGCTGCTGGAAGCTGGAGCTGCACCCACAGCCAGCTGCTTCGCTTGGGCTGGCAAGTCATGGCACGGGGAGAGGAAACCTATAGTGAAATATATCTGGGGTAGGACACTCTTTGTGTGTCACCACTGACCTGGCACTCCCAAGTGCCATGGTTGTGAGACTGCCTCCAGGCAGCAATTATATTCCTGCCGCTTGGTTCATCAGAGGCAAGCAACCCCCACCTTGGAGTAGCAGTACAAAGCCTGGGCATGTAGTAAATGTTGCAGGGTGCCATCTCTCCTCACTCACATGGCAAAAGTTCAAATCTGGGATGTTAACCTTTTCAGTTCATCAACTGACCAAAACGTGACCAGTTCCCAGACTCACAGGACACAATAAAAGCCCTGGGAGAAAGAAGTTACATGATACCTCATTATCTCACTGACTTGAAGATGCAGTGACGGGGTGACAGCAGCAAGCTGCCATATTCACCACTTCTGATGAGAAAATGGGGTCCTTTTTTTGGAAGTCCAGTACAAAGAATTTCTTGGAAAGAAAATGGTAGTTCAGTGGAGTAGTGTACCTGTGCTTAAACAGGTAAGTTTTTCAGGGAAGAAGAAAACAGCCACTGGAGGAACATTCCTAGTGGAGCTGGGTTGTTCACAAACATTCATTGCTTGTCTTTTACCAGATGTGAAAGATCATGGGGCCAACCCAGGCTGGGCAGGACAAACAAAGCAAGGGGCTCTCCCTATGCAATGGTAATGCAGGTTGCTCAATGCAAGTCTGGTATTAATTCCTGTCAATGGCATCTTTGTGCCTGTGAAGATTTGAAAGGTGTGAAGATGGTTTTATCTGGAGTTATTCTGTAATCTGACCCCAGTCTTGTACTAGTAAGGGAGTGTTTCTCTGCAGCTAAGTTCAATCTTTAACCCTTTGATTTTCCAGCTGGAGGATACCCCAGCCCCCATGGTGCAGCTGCTCAGCTGAAGTGAGAGACACCATAGGACAGTGAAAGCGTACTTTTCTCTAGTCTGTTATCCCTGAAACACGCCACTGCCTTTAATTAGTGGTATACTCAGTTGTTTCAATTAGTTTTCACTCCATCACTCAAGTCTTGAGGCAGGTTATGCTGGTAGGTACAGTGATCTGATGGAGCTGGTAACTAGAGGAGTGGGAATGTACACATGACCCCTGTACACACCACGTGGTGTGCAATGCAGTAGAAAAACAACTGACTCCCTGACTGCAGCCAGCAGATCTGGCTGCAGCTGCAGTTTCTTGTCCTTCCACTATTACTTCTTGGAAACAGCTCTGCCAAGCTACACTCAGAATGAAAATCCTTTGACCCGCCAAGGACGAATTACATTTCTGCGCCTGCCCTGCAGAGTCTGGAGGGCTGGCTTGTGTCTGTTGTCAGTACCAGCACTCCACAATCAACAAGAGCTGGAAAGTCAACTGAATCCCCTTTTCTCTAAGGGAAAGAGTCAATCAGTTTCTTCCAGTAGATATAGCAGAGGCCTGCTGCTCAGCAGCAAGATGATTAAAAAAACCAAACCAAACAAAAACCACAAAAAAATCTGTAGGAGCTTCAGTAGCATTAGCAGTTAAGGCTTTGGGTTTTTTTTTAAAAAAACAACAATCACCTTTAAAAAAAAATAAAGACTTCTTAGTTTGAACTGTAAGTCCATAATTAAAAAGACCAACACCAAAGTACATGAGACTGACTTTGTCAGTTTGTTTTATTACTGGGCACAGCACCATACCACTTCATATACATACAAGCCACAGTAATACAAACAGTCCCTAGCCTTTTTTATAATTAAAAAAACACATGGTATTTGGGAGGAGCCAACAGTCCCAGGGGTCAGCTCTCAAGAGCAATTTTGCTGCAGTTGCAGTAGCAGCAGTTTTTTCACAAAATACTCTGGGTTTTCATGCTGTTAATATGTCAAGCTGTAAAGTCTGAGCTCGCAGCAGTGCCTCTGCTTAATGTGATCAAGGCAGGCTTTTCAACAGCTCACAGGCTTACAGATATGCTCAGCCCTGGTCCTTTGCAGTCAAATGAAAGTGTGCCGGACAGACACACCTGCATGGAACTAGAACCCGTAAAAGCTTCTGCAGAAACCCACGTTATCCTGAAGCACCAGAGGTTTATCAAGCACAAGGCTAGTTAAAACTCCCCTGCATCCTGACAGCTTTCCTGCAGGCAGCACAGGCTTCCCACACAGGCAGGACCATTTCTTACAGTCAGTTATGTCTGTAGCAGCACAAGGTCAGTGAAGCTTGGAAAAAAAGCTTGTCATTAAAGCAGGCTTAGCTCCTCAGAAAATGGATTGAAAACTAGAAGGCACAAATGCAAGGCTGAGTGTGGGCTGCATACCACTGTGGCATGTGAGTAGTTTAGATACCCCTCCAAAGAGGAAATATAAAACATAATAAATACAGTATGACATTTTAGAAAATAAGTGCATTACTATGATCCTTGACAATATACAGATGTAGGATCCACAAGAGCATAAAGAGGCCTGTTCACTTAATATTGCACAAACGTTCTAAAATTTAGTGTCAGTTCATTGTACTGGAGGTGGGACAAGGCAGGGGAAAAAAAAAGGTTTTATTTGGCAGAATCTGCCAAAGCCTCCACCACCACACAAACAACTTTTTGCCAATCTGAGGTAGAATTACATATGTACTGCTTAAACCCAGTCAAGTCCTGCTCAACTAGTTTTCAAAGAAAAAAAAAAAAAAGAAAAAAAGAGAAAGTGCACAGAATAGATGAGCCTCTTTCTCTAAAGAAAATGAGTTCCTCAGGTTTGACTCCCAGAAGCAAATCTTACAGAGCAGAGTTCCTGTGAAGATCCCTGCTCTCCATCTGGAAAGCAGTGATGGGTATCGTGATGCTACAGATAAGGAGTGTAACAGGTACTAATTGCAAGTCCTATAGAAGCATTTTACTCTTCATTTCCTCCCTCCCCAACTACTTGCTAATTCTCCCTTTATTCACTCAGTCCAGTATATTTTATCAGAGTTAAAATTGTCCCCACTGCTTTCTTCTCCCTTATGTCCGTTCTACTGAACCCTGCAAAAAAAATTCCTATTTCAACCCTTAGACTTCAGAGGGACACTTGCAGTTTCTTCTAGAGACTCCTCTGTGTAGTACAGACACGGAAGGATGGAAATGAGAGCCTCTTCGATGGAGAAGAGATGTTTATCCTCTGCTTGAGGACAGAAGTAGCGCATAAAGTCTGCCAGTCTCAGCAAGTACTCAATGTTATGACCAGCACAACCACTTGAGACAATAATTTGAGCTGCAATGTCTTCTTCAGATGCTGGGCCAAGGTAAGAAGGGTTCTGCGGTGTTGCAATGTAAACAAGAGCCAGGATGGGCTCCTTTGCATCTTTCTCCTGAGGGTAGAACTTCACCAGCTTGGTGTCATAGCCTCCCAGGACAGCTTCTCGCACGTTGAGATACTCGAGCGATGCAGCAATTTGTTCCCCACGGACTTCATAGGCTACACCCCACGTGCATGCCTAAAAGTGAAAGAGCAAGGTGGTTACGGGATGCTGTAACTGCACTGGCCTGTCCAACCACCCGCTAATGTTTCAAATCAAGGCTCCCTTACTCTGGGGGGGTCTCCGCACAACTGATAACAGGGCAGAGAAGGGTAATACACCCCACAACCCACAAACCCCCCCACGATCCCGGCGGGGCTCAAGAGCACTCGGCTGCCGCCACACCTTTCCAGCGGGCACCCCTCGCCCAGGCCAGCTCCCAGCGCCCCCGGTACTCACCCCGCAGTCCTCCAGCAGCGTCACCACCCGGCCGGGCTGTGGGCAGAGAAAAGGCAGCGCGTTAGAGCCGAATCGCGACAGCGGCGCCCCGCAGCCCCCCCGAGCTGCCCCCCTCTTACCATCTTCTCGCTGCCGCGGTGGAAGGTGTCCCCCTGCCAGAAGCGGCGGCTGTACCCGCGGATGAAGCCCACCTTGCGCGACGTGAACTCGAAGCCCGGCCTCCACACCAGAGAGCCGTACCCGAAGATCCACACCGGCGCCGCCAGCTCCGCGCCCTCCGCCTGCCCCGAGGGCGAGAAGGAGGAGAGGAGCGGGCGTGGCGGCGGCTCCGGGCGCTCCTCGGGACGCTGCAGGTCGTGCTTCATGTCGGGGCTACGGCTGCGGCTGCTCGTGGTGCGGCTCGGCCGCCGCGGCGCTTTAAAGGCGGCCCGGGCCGCCCGCCCCGCCCCGCCCGGGTGATGCAACGAGGGCGGGAGGTTTCGCGGCGTGGGGCAAAGCCGGGCGCGGGTTGCGTCAGGCAGGGCTGCCAGGCCCGGGACACCCCAGCCCGCGAGCGGACGGGTCGGCCTGTCCAGCAGCGCTGGGTGCGAGATTCCTGCCTGGGGATGCCAGGGGATCAGCCGCTGCCAGACCCCAGAGGCCGCTGGAGCAGAGCGCGCCGTGCCCAGCAGGGAGAAGCTGGCGTGGAATGAGCGGGCCAGCCCTCTTCAGAAGCCTGCCCCACGCTCTCGGCTTCGGCTTCGTCCCAGAACCTGAGGTGCTGTGTTGGAAAACCAGGCAGTTAATATTTAACACGGTGAAGCGACAGCTCCTGACGTTAACAGGACCAAGGCGTACAGCACATAGGTGAAATAGAATAATAATATCCACACAATGCAAGGCCATGGTGCTGAGTGCATTTACCCTAGTACTATATCCAGGCTGGAATGTCAGCTTGTAATATGTAACATTTGTTACATGGATGGGTCCAAGTGCTGTCTATGTATGGGATGGACACTCAGCTGTAAACCAGCTTTAGGCAGGTTGTGACAACTAAAGAGGTGGACTTTTTACATTACAAAGTTATTCATTTTGGTGAGAGAGGAGGAAAAAGAATGAGAAGCAAAACCACCAAAGTGTTTCTCATTGTTGTTCTTATCCTCTGCACTTAACCAATCTAAACAGTCTGTTTACAGTCTTTTATTTAGTTTCCTGTTGGCCCCCATCCAACTAGCACCCACCTTTCCACTCCACCTAACGGGGCGTTGCAGCTACAACACACACAGACTGTGGTGGGCGCTGCCTGTACTGCGGTATGTTCACCACGGGTGACAAGAGTCTGCACGGCTCTCACATCTGCCCTGGTGCTCCTTGCCTTACATAGCATCTCCTTTTCTCCTGCCCTGCACAACTGACTCTCTGACTTGTCACCGTGGATGACCCTTCACAAGGTCAGCCTTGTAAAGGAGCCCAAAGCTCCTCCATTTTCCTCTCCACTTGCGCTTTTCCCAGTCACCTTCTCTGTCTTACTCAGGCTCAAAGGTATGGGGTTGGCATGGCATGCTCCCAGCCCTTCACACCACACACCTATGCTGGCACAGGCTTGCAGCCTCTTAATCCTTTTCCAATGGTCCGTTTCCATAGGCAGAAGGTGAATCTGTCACCTGTTTGTACAGCTACTGTATTCAAAGGCCTTAGACCAGACAATGCTCCAGAAACTGTTCTTATCAGCTGTCTGTATTGAAGCTCTGCTTGGAAAACAAGAAATAAATCTCTAGTCTTACACTTTTTCAGTCAGTAGATCCTGTCCCCTAACATATAAGATTCCTGCCTTAGCAGGAGTTTGTCAATGCTAAAATGATGTGGCCTTTCAATCAAATTAAACCAGTGTCCTCTGGAAATTAGGCCAGCCCTCTATCTCCCATTGTATATGTCGAGCAAGTGTATATTTTTCATATTTAGCTTTTTATTTTTTTTTCCTTCTAAGATCAAGGAAATTTGAGCAAACCCCCCATATGTAGTTAACAAAAGCATTAAAACACTTGTCTGTAGGTGCATCCTCATTATTAAGAGCACAAAAAGAGACAAATCAGTCTAAAAGGTAAGATGAAAAAGTCTAAAAGGTAAGATGAAAAAGCTCTTGCTAGGTTCTGGTCTTAGTACCACTAGTAAAAAAAAAAAAGTCTAGCCTCTTTTCTTCAGCTTTCCCCACGATGTGAATTTTATCCATCTTCTTGGTTAGTTCAGTCTGGAGAAGAGGAAACTGAGGGGAGACCTCATTGTGGTCTTCAACATCCTCATGAGGGGAAGCAAAGGGGCAAGTGCCCATCTCTTCACTCTTGTGACCAAGGACAGGACTTGAGGAAACATCATGAAGCTGAGTCAGGGAAGATTTAGGTTGGATATCAGGAAAAAGTTTTTCGTCCAAAAGTGGTTGAGCACTGAAACAGGCTTCCCAAGGGAGTGGTCACAGCACTAAGCCTGTCTGGGTTCAAGAAGTGTTTGAATAATGCTCGCAGGCACATGGTGTAATTCTTGGGGTCAGGGCCAGGAGTTGGACTTGATGATCCTGGTGGGTCCCTTCCAACTCAGCATCTTCTGTGATTCCATGATCTAAGAAATGCACTGGATTATGCAACTCTGACAAATGAAGCTCTAAGTATCTTATCTGCTGGTACTAAGATAAGGAAAATTAGACCAAGAAATAAAAAATTGTACTACTGGAAGGTGACTGCATGCTCGCTGGTGAGGGAGAAAATGTTCTCCTTTCCTTTGCAGAGCTGTCTCATTTTCATTTGCCAAAAGGCTCTGCTGCATGGCTAAGCCAGATTTGCAATGGAGAGCCAGTGTGTACAGTCAAAGCCTTAGGGGACCAGCTTCAGATCCCGCACAGTTAAAACAGGTCTCTGCTCCCTGCAGTGCGGTACAACGAGATCAATGAGGTATGAGGTTAGAAACTCCTTTTGAAGTCCCTGACTTTCTTCTGTAAATTGGGATATTGCTCCATCATTAGGAGCAGAGCCCAGGGGAAGACTTACTGAAGTTGTGGCATATACAGCAAGAGGTTAAGAATATTTTTTGTTGTTTCAAGCTTTCTTTCATTCATTTCTATGTTGACTGTACCTTCACTGTACTTTGGTTAAATAAACCAAGGGCATGAGGATCACTAGGGGCAAAGGGCGGAGCAGAAAATGTGCCTTGCAACAGTATAGGTGCAGATGTGTGAGTGAAGCAGGTGAGTATAAAAGGAGGCTTTAGTATCTCTTGGTATTATTGGAGCTTGTGCTCAAAAGGCCGGGGGAAGAGCCTGCCAAACTCAACCACAGGAATGTTCAAACAGGTGTGAGGAAGGATGTGGAGCAGCAGTGGAGTTAACTGTTAGGGAACACGATGTAGATTTTGTAGTACAACAAAAGAAGATGGAAAAAACCATAGGATTTCACCAGTTTAAAGTGACTAAGGGAAAAAGAAATGGAATATAATGGTCACAGTCTGTTAATATCATTTAAAAAACCCCTTAACAGCAGTAAGAATGTTTACTTTGGCCTGGAACCCTTGGGAAAGAGAAAAAGGCAATCATAGCTTTATTTGTTACTCCTGAAACTTGTTTTTCCAGGTTTCAGGAAAAGGATGAGCTATTTTCTCTTTAGCAGTATATGCTGTGCTTCCCCAGAGCAAGCATTCCCATGTTAGTGTGGGGTGACCAGCTGTGCCAGGGCTGCCTGTTTTTCAGGATAGTGGTGAATCACCTTCGAGCCAGAGGAACCAACAACAGGGCTGGCATGACACATAGCAGTGGCTTGTGTGTCAGGCTCTTATTTACTTCAATAAACTGAGGGCACGTACTGGGTCTTACCAAAAGTTGTTCTGTTCAGAAAAGTAGTAGGATTGCCAGATCATTTCCAGATACCACCACATCTTTCAACAGCCTGGCACTGCTTTCCTCTCTACAGTGAGCAAACAGGAATCTAAATACTAAATCATCCTCTTTTCCTGAAAGCTTCAGTAAAGATTAAATCTTCTGGAATTGGAGATGAAGCTCAAACAATGCCACAGACTTTTTAAAGCAATGCAAATCAGTGCTATTCACGTGATATTCACATGCATCACCAGGGGTCTTACTCACTTCTGTTTGAGGAACCCAATTCTTATGGCATTTACAAATCCCCTCCAGTTGTGAACACTTACCATAGAAACATGCAGTCAGCCTTGTTTCAAACATGGAAATGCAGAGGCCACATTGTCAAAGCTTCTGTATTAAAGCTTGGGGATCAGGAAAGATGTATAGAATGGTAGAAAATGCGTGTATTTGAATTTGTTTGTTGCATCCAAAGGGAACACACTTCCATTGTTAAATGCATTAATTTGTGGGGTAAATACAGTCCTGAGTAAAAGGAACTAAAAATGGCAAAGGACATACCAGTATGTTAAAAGAACAACTGTAAAATCCAGGAGAAAAGGACTGTAAAATCCAGGGGAAAAGTACTGTAAGGATACCAGACTGAAAATCAAGTCTAGGACAACGTTATAGTTTGGGGCGTTCTTCTGCAGGACAGAACTTAAGCTGATGCTGACCTACTCCACATTCAGTCCGTTCACCCCATGACTGCTACAGCTCTGACTGTTGTCAGCTGTGTTGGGAGACTGTGCAGTGTGCCCAGTTCACAGATGGGAATGACGAACTGGATGGAGACATAACAAACTTGATTCGTATTTGAACTAGTTATATGAGGGAGAAAAAATAAATCCATCTATCTAATGAGCCTCTTAACGTGCCATCAATACCCTACCAGTGGCCTGGTAGTTGGCTGAGAGATCTTTTAAGAAACCCAGCACTATAATTTTGGCTTTTGTGTTGTACACCAGAGTGATCTGTTGCACAGTGGGTTTTGCTGAGTTCCCCTACCCCGTTCTCACTTCAAGCTGGTGGGTAATTTTGACCCCCCTGGCAGGAGCTGGCCTTCATTGCTCTGGTCATCCTGTCCCTCTCTCATATTCCATGTAGCTGACGAAGTCCCTTCCAGCACTAATACATAAAAAATTTTTCTATAAAGAATCAGAACTACAATTTCAGAGGGTTTTTTTTTACTGGTTAAAGGTAGATATAGTGAGCAGAGACTGGGGAGACAGTGCGTAGGGTTGTAGCAGGGTAGGAAAGAAGCTCAAACACTTCCTACTAGCTTACCTTGAGAGATGAACAAATTGGTCATTGAACTTAAAACCTAAGTACAAACTTGTAGAAACTCCTTTTGCTTGAGCCCACAGCATCCCAAATCTAGGAGCTCATCTGAGTGCCAGTCTGTGAGTCATGGACCAGATTGGCTCATCTTTTGGTACAGTATAACACCCTGCTCTTTTCTCCCCATGGCCTCACTCTGCAGCCCAAACACTGGAGGGGCATTTTGAGGAGCCTTGTGGATATCCACATTGGCAGCTTTAAGGTGAGACACTGGTGGAGGAGGCATAGGCTCACAAGGCCGGGGCTGGGAACCTCAGCCCTGACTGTAAAAGTCAGCATCTTATCTGGGCTGATGTAATGTCATTTAGTTTCACTTCAGGAAGTGATTTAATTCCAGTTCCAGTATAAAACGAAGAAAAATGTGTTTATAGCTAAAATTTTAAACAGGTCTGAAAAAAAACCTGAAGGAACTGGTTGGTACAAGCAGGTAGACTGAAGAGTCCAAAGACAGAAATGTGGAAGAACAACAGAAATTTTAATTCAAAGGTAGAAAGCAAATCTGTGATTTGCATCCTAAGTAGGGAAGGATAACTGTTTAGGGAAGTAACCAGCTGATTTCAAGAACAGTTTAAGAAATAATAGGGAACTCATACAGGATGGAAAAGAAATACTGCAACAGAGAAACTTCTGTTTTGGCACTTAGCTATGTAATGAACTAAGAGCTGCAGAAGTTAGGGGCAATTTGCACATTTGCAAAGAGTTTAAAACCCAGTAAGAAGCTTTCTAGTCAAATAAAAAGAGGATCAAGATAGAAGTGAGATTACAGGCAAAGATATGACTGTCAAGACTAAAGATACCTTAGATGCAAACCAATAAAAGACAGGATGGTGGTGATTGCTGTGAGCCCTTTAAAAAAATTACCACATCTAAAGGAAAAGCACTGTTCTTAGAATTCCTGGTGCTTGTGTCAAGGGAGGTGAAAGGAGAGACACAAACCAAAAGTCTATTAGCGAAGAATGTATATGTAAGTGGGGCAGGTAACACGACTGGAAAATAGCAAGTGGTGCCTGTAATTGAGACATGAAAAATAAGTCACAATTAAGCAAACTAAAACCCCGTTATTGAAACTGAATTCACACAAAGGGATATGAGCATTAACTGGACATGAGTGGCTTAGCTTGAAGATTGAAAAGAATATCCTAATCTGCAGAGCAGCAAGTTTTTAAATCTGTACCCCCCACTCCTCCGTATGAGGGGCCAATAACAGAAAAATAAGTTCTTAATGTAGATTTAACTGCAACAGAGATTATGTGATGTCGTTACCTCTACTAACTACTGCCTTTCCATCTGGTGCTCTTGTTTGATGAGCAGAAAGTTTTCATTTCAGGAGTATCACAAGAAGTAGCTGGAGTATAGCCAAGCTCCAGAATTTCCACAGATTTGTAGTGCCGGAGAGGCTTCATCAGTTTGCAGTGATAAGGTTTCGTCCTGACGTGCCTGCAGCTGTTCTTATCCAGATTGTCACAGTGTCTTTGTAACAAGCATTGCTTCTCTGTGGCTTAGATGCTATGGATTCATTTTCTACAACACAGCTAGCTAGAGCATGACCACAAAGCCCTAAACAAGCACAAACTGAGAGTTCTGAAATATCTGATTGATATACTAATGGCAAAGCAAGGGATGCAGAACAGATGCAAACTCTGAATCACCATCTCATCCCTTGCCTACTGAGAAACCCCAGATAAAGCAACATTACAGTATCATCTGGAAGTTTGAAGGGTAGAAGGAAGTTGAAATTCACGTTCTACTTAGCAGCAGAGAAGTGAGCTATAAAGTCAGACACCTAGCTTTAAGAAAGGACCACAAGTAGCCAGCACACTTTTTGAAGAGAGGAAGCAGCAAGCTGCCAAGTGTAATAAAGGCACAAGAGATTTCTCCTTGGGAGCAAAGTCTATAAACCACACAGCTAAAGAGATGAGAGAGGGGCCTATAAAGAGAGAGCAAGGGCAAAGCCTGCAGCAAGACTAAACAGCACAAAGGGGAACAAAGTCCTCCCTCTACCAGGCATCCGCCAACCCTAACATACCCCATGGTAAGGAGAGCAGCCGACCTCCTAGCAGCCCTGCCGCTCTTTGCAATGGCCAGAGAGATGGAGTTGCACCTGGAACAGTCACTAATAGTCTTCATCTGAGAGAGGAAGAAAACCCACCTGCTACCCACTCAACCAGGTCCTTATCAGGGCAAAAAGGAGAGTAGGAACAGGGCTTTTGTTTAGACTCTTGCTTGCTCCAGGGCAGGAAGATGTGTGTGTTGACTGTACAATCAAACCAATAACCCAGCCACTCAATGTGTGGGACTTTTGGATCAGTGTGTAGAAGGAGTGATAAGTAGCTATCTCAATAAGAAGTTCTTCCTTCACTGCCTCCCTTCTCCTTTATAGTTTTTAATGTGTAAGTATGACTCACTTATGTTGTATTTCACTCTTTGGAATGTTTGAGTTGCAAGCAAATGACCTACCTAATGTGATGCTTTATGAAGAGGAAGACAGATGTTCTATGCTGTTGTGTCAGTAAATGAGATTTATTTATTTCTAGAATGACTAAAAGTCTCATTGTTGTGACCAAAAAATCCAAACAGTCCTGAGATTGTGGCTCATACCAAGCAGATTGTTGTTAGTGACAAGTACTGATTTTGCTTTAAATGTGGCCATGCTGGGCAGAATTTTGTGTTCTGATGTAAAGACTGTGTCTCTGCCTGAAGGAAATTTGCAGTCCTGTTGAAAATATTTGTCTTTATATTTTAGTATCTCTGGTACATACATTGAAAACTGTGTGTGGTTTGAAAAATAGGTGTAAATGTGTTGTATGTGGGCTAGCATGTTTGGTTTTGTGGTATTAACAGGACAGATTCTGTCTCAACAGTAGCTCCATTCTTTTTGTGAATGCCTAAGTCATGTCCACTTAGGTTTTGGACACTTAGTCCTCAGCTGTATCAAAATAAAACCTTGCTTTCTTTGCCCTTTAATTTAGTAACCTAGGTCTGCAGTTTCCTTCTGAATCTTCCTGTGATTAGCCCAGCAGATCCAAAGACCTGTCCTTCCTAATTACAGGTGCTCTTCCCAAAGACAAGGAGAAGAACATGCCATGATCACCACCTTCCTTAAAGCCCAATGCTATTTATTTAGAACAAAATGTTATGGCAGAAAGCTACTTAATAAGCCAAGAAATGACTCACACACCTGCTAAGTGTTGCCTGTCTTCCTTGTGGTGCCCTGGCAAATATGATAAGCAAGATCTGCCAGCTCTTTAATTCAGAGAGAGCATCTGTGTATCAGCTCGTGCTGTCTCTGCCCCAGAAGACAAAAATGAGTGCCAGGATAACAGGCATGAGAACTCGTGTGAAGACGCGCAGGTTCCACAGAAACACTTCTCATTCAGCCTGGAGCACAAATGCGTAAGTAACATGTGCTGCTCAGCAGTTGGTCCCCATCCTGTGGGGCAGCAGTCGGTTCTGGAGCATCTCTCCAAAGCTGGGTAGGCTCCTGCCTGTAACCAGTCATGCTGCTCTCTGAAGTCAAGTGCCTGCCACCTTCTTGCATGTGGGAACAGCAAAATCTTGCGTGGTTGGACAGCTGAGAATACTCAAAAGTAATCAGGAGCTGTTGGATTTTCTGTATGGCCGATGATGGGCATTGTCCTCCTACGCTCAACCACATGCACGATCAAAACAGGAAAAGCATCTGCCTGGACAGAGCTGTTGTGCATGTTGGTTGTGACCAGTCCCGGGTTGTCCTGGTGCATTCCATGCTTCGTAACCTTTGTGGCCGTTTGCTGTGGCAGCATTTGAAAGCTCAGTGTTACCATTTCCATCATGAGGATATCATGACTCTCCAATACTTTAAAACTATTGTAGATTATGAAGATAAAATTATTTCAACATTAAACCTCTTTCAGTTGAGTTTTTAGCAGATATGATGCTTCCAAGCCCTCTAGAAGGAGAGGTCAGAAAGTGCAGCTGTAGCCCACGTGGGAACAGAAATTTTTCTAGTGAAATAAGATGAATCCTACTTCGAAGAGAAGTCATGATTTTTGTGGTCTTGTTACCAGACCGGCAATGGCTCTGGTCACAGTCTCTTTGAAATCTGGTTTGGCTTTAGAAAAAACCCTGTGATATGTGTGTCTTACTGTGCTCTTTTTGGGGAGGGAAGGTTTCCTTTCTGCCCTGTATGGAACAGTGGGGCCATGTAGCAGAAGGGTTGTGCTGTCCTGCACTAAGGTGGAAACAGAAGGCTTCTGAGAACATATTGCATCAAGTCATAGGCTGTGGTGGTAACAGAAGGTAGGTAGGAGGAACTCCAGTGTCCTGGCTTCAGGCATTTGACTGCCTGGCCAGGACTGCTGTTGTAGTGGCTGCAGAGAGAGAGGCTGATCAACAGGGTGAGTCAGAGCATTAGCATAAACTGAGGTGAATTCCCTGTGGCTGCACACGGGGCATAGGGGGTGTGTTTGGGGGAAGCTGACTCCAGACACGTATAAGACTGGGAGCTGCTGGGCTGATTCACTTGTGCTGCTTGTGACGCACGGCACCGTCAGTGCAGAGCCCTGGACTGCACAGCTCCAGCAGCTGGGCTTACAGTGACCGCTGGCGTTCCTGCCCCAGCTTTGTGTCACCTAGACATACCTGCAGGCACTGACTTCACCTCCCTCCTCCAGGCAGAAACCAGAAGTCCATACCCAGAACCTGTATCTTTGCTCTTGTTCTCTGGGCATAAGCCATGGATGCGCTTTTGTATGGAATGGTAGCTGTGTTGCTGTGCTGTGTCAGAATGCCTGAGCAAGCAGGGCTTCTGCAGCCTTGAGCAGCCTCTCCGTGAACCAATTATAACTTCCCTGCTCCCAGTGCATGTGTGAGAAGGTTTCTGCCAGCCTTTTGATGGAATGCGTGGCAAAGAAGGGTAACTCAACAGCTTTTTTAAGTGCAGAGAAGATGTTTCTGCTGCACCTTCTCGCCGTGTAAGCAGTGTGTGGGAAGTGTTGACAGTGCAGTTCTGTGGGCTGCCCTCCTAATTGGGAGGCAACAGGAAAGTGACTCATGAGACATTGCATCCTCTTCTGTGCAGGGAGCATGGTGACTTGAAGAACAGGCACTGGACCACACAGAAGCTGTGGGATTGGCAGCAAAATTATATAGGCTGACAGTGACCAAGCTCTTGGCTGGTTAAATCACAACTGAAGTCAGCTGAGCTCCTCTTAGGAGTTCCTCAGCTATCAATGACCTGTGGGCACCAGCAAATAGAGTTCTGCTCCGTCCAGAGCTGTCGTACTTTGCCAGGGTTTTAACAGTTGTGACCAAGAACAGCATCCAGTGTTGACAGAACAAGGTATTTACTGTTAACCTGTTCTCATGTCTGCTTACATAACTTCTCTCTGCATGTGACTGCTGTGCCAGCCTGAACTTTTTCCTACACTCCATGTCCTGATGTTGCTCCACTTTTGGCTGACCCTAACCTATCAATATACCCCATGAGATTGCTTTTCTCTGTCTGCTCTGATTCTGCTATCGATCCTGTTCTGGCATTAACCTTTTCCAGCTCTGCCATGACATGTCTCCATTGCAGATTTTAATTCTTCTCATGTTCCTAACCTTGTCTTATCTGAAACCCTGCTACATGCTGAGTTTTTTGGAACTGACATGAGAGCAGAAGCTCAGGTGAGCCATGCTGAATTCAGTAACTTCATCTATTTATGCCAAGGCCAGAGATTTCCTTGTCATTCTTCCCATTCTAATGTCATCTCTCAGCAGCTCTTTGGTAGCTTGAGGTGCTGTGGTATCTTCCCAATGCCAAATACCCTGCCTAGTTATGTCTGTCTGGATGTGGAGACAGTAACAATGTCACCAAAGCAGAATGTAAGTGCATTTTATCTGCCTTGGCTGGAGTAAAGAATAGTGTAGGGTGCAGTACTACATGCATCTGAGCCCATTTGGCTCTTGAAAAACAATGGGACTTTTTTGAGAGGAGGTGGAAAAGAGGGAGAAGTGAGATTAATTTGGCTTATGTGCTTTTTTAGAAGTAGTCTACTTAAATTAATCCAATCTGAATTCTACTGCATCCCTGTACAACATTTGTAGCACTTGTTCCTCCAAAGCCAATTTTAACAACACAGAGTAAAGGGCGATGTAATTTGGTTGAATCGGGATCCAAATTTTACGAGGGCACCCTCCCTGTTTAATGGCCAGTGTGAAATCTGGCAGTGAGCGGTACAGTGCTAACCACAGGGAGTCTTCTGAGACGGACTAAATCTGCAGACACTCTGGTCACTGGAAGCTGATGACTGGTGTGTCAGTGGAATATCAAAATCATAACTTGAGTAGTTGCTATGTTGCATAATGATTGGACTGGAATGCTGTACACAAGCAGAGGCACCGTCACCACCTGTTTACTAACTCTGACATTACACTTAGCCTGAGGTTACATCAGGCTAAAGAGCACACAGACAGATTCTCATCAGGTGGGAACACTAGACTGGTGCCAGGACAACAGCTGACAATGTCAGCTTTTTTTTATAGGTATTTCCCTCCCCTCATTTCAAGGAAAAGTCTCAAAGTGTTCCCTTGGTGGTAGCCTTGGTATAAGATTTCAGGAATCTCAGCTAACACGTATATTTCAAATCCTCAGAGATGTGTGAATCCCACCTTGGTACAGATTGCACTGTTGAGGAAAGACTCTGTCCTGTTATCTGCGTGTTTTGGGTAGAAAACAGTTCCTTGAGTACATCTTTTCAGTAAGAAAATAAATAAGCTCTTACCCCAGAACCTCCAGACAACTATAACAAAGTGGCTGTATAGCTGCTTGTGTTCCAGTTTATGATGAATGTGGCATTGCTGTCAGCAGTGCTGGGACATGTACAGCCTATTCTTAATTTTACACATACATGTCATGTTGTGGAACAGTGAGTGGTTTCCAATATATTTTAATATTTTCTAGCTGTGTCCCATTTTAGGAAATCTGTGCCAGCTAAGATAGGAAGGCTGTCTCCTTATAGTCTTTAAGAGGTTAATGACTCTTTAGGATAATAATTTTCTCTTTTTAAAATCGCCCTCTAATCTCAACCTCCAATCCCACAGCACTTGGCTATAACCTGCCAAGACCCCAGCCTAGCAGCGGGTAGCTTGCAGCATCAGCTGGAGCACCTGGGCACTGTCTGGAGGAGAGAGGCTTCATGCAGAGGTGGATGCAGGGTGGAAGGACAGTAGTGTTCTTCTCTCTAGGATCTTGGTTGGCAGAAGCTTATTCCTAAAGTCTGTCACTGCAGGCTAATGCCAAAGCCTTTAGGTTCGTTCCATGTCCCACTGCCTCAAACTGTGGAATGGGCAGTCACAGTGCTGGCCTCTCAGACTGACCATCTGCGTGTATAATATTATGATCAGACCCTGTTATGTTTTAAAGCTTAGACAAGAAAGTAAGGATCAGAGGTTCCCGACTGAAGATTGATAAGAATGTGTTTAAATCACTTGATGCTGAACTTAATCATGTGCTCAAGATTAAGCAGTTAGTGATTCCTTTAATTTGAGTCTGAGCCTATGCATAACAGACGTCTTCAGAGTCAGAGGTAGGAAGAATCCCTCCAAATCTGCCAGTGCCTTTTCCCTCCAATCCTGAAGATGGCTGTGGTGATCAAACTATTGCCCAAGGACTATTTCATGCTGCATCTCTAGCTGAATCATCATCACCTATTCTTCTCCTATCCCCCACTCCATTACTTTCTGTGCTGAAATGGGAGCCTGTAACACAAAGTTTCCTCAAAAGAAGGCTGTGGATGGCTGTTCTCTTCTAGATCCAGATGGTGGGAAAGCCCCAGCTTTTCTTGTTGCTTCTCCAGACCTGCTGGCAGAGCTGTGTATATGTGTTTTATTCTCAGTGAGCAGGACAAGCAAACTGTTCTACAGCAGGTTAGGATAACATCTGATGGCACAGTAGCTTAGAGTACATATTCACCTCCAAGCACCCCTCTTTTCCCTTAACTGCCTCATAAAACTGGCTTTCCAAAATTTTCCCTGCCCTGTACTGCAAAGTGTCACAGTAGAGCCTTAGGATTTCTTAGCCCTTGGATTTCTACAGGTGAGCAGACACAGTGAAGGGGAGCAGACAACTGTTGTGTGTCAAGGGCTTGGCTGTGAAAGAGCAGTTGTGGGTGGATACATGGATAGGCAGGTTAAATGCAGCAGCAGAAAGGATTTACATTTCACTGCAAGGTGATGGAATGGCACCAAGCTGTGATGGTGTAGCTGAAGGGGGCTCCATTCATCTAACAAAGCCCATGTACTGCACTTCTTTGCAGTCAAGCAATACAAATATGAGAGACCAAATCTAAGCCAAGAGCTGTCTCTTACCTTCCTCCCTTCAAGCCAGGGCGACTTGGTGTATGTTGAACATAAATATGGCTTTGCCATGTGTCTTCTTTCAAACATCAGCAGGTGTGAGGTCTTTTAGTTCTGTCATAACATTGTGTTATGCACCAAAGAAAAGTCAGTACTAGACTTCACAGCATCATCTGTGGAGCCTTGAGCCTGAGAGGTAACCCCTCAGACAAATTTTAGCCACTTTCCTGTAACAGAACTGGCCTAATTTTCTTTGAGCTATTTTTGGCTGTTCTTTAGAGATATACGTGGTAGAGGAAGATAATGAGAGCAATTAAAGAGGAATTGCAAGGTGCTGTGCTGGAGGTAATGGAAAGAAGGCGTCATGATATGGCTGTGCAATAGCTTCACATTTTATGTATTGCTCATGGTGGAACGTGCTGTCAGAGGACTCAGGACCTGAGCAGAGGGGTCATTGTGGCATGTTAAAGCATCAGTGATACATGCAGCAAAGATTGCATCATAAGGCTGAGCATTAGCATTAAAGAGCATCTGGAGAGCCTTTAAGTGGGAGAAATCCATGTGGGAAGGCCAGCTGGTGGCTACACGTGGCTTTTCCCAGAAGACATCAGATCAAAATAGTTACAAGCTGAATCCCCCAGTTTTTCTGTGTGTTTGTTGAGAACACAGTGCACTGGGTTTGGAAACAAATGATTTCATGCTTTGTGACCAGGCTAGTCAAAAAACAGCTACAAATGGGAAACTGAGAAACAAAGGCAGGGCAGGAAACAGAGCTGAGCTCTCAATATGACCCTTTAAATTGAAAAAGCTATAAAAGGCTGGCATAGATTTCATAAACAAGGGAGTTGGGGAACAACACGGTTTGAAAGCATCATTGTTTTTTGTAAAATTTTTATTGACAAATCTTTTTCCTGGTATGTTGCTTCTGTATGAGAGAAATTAAAGCAACCGCTTAGATACTGTTATTTGACAAATATTGTACCTATGGATCCTCTTAAGAAAACTGAGCAGGCAAATTCCTCTTCCCATGCAGGTTATTGTCTTCTGCTGATCTCTCATTCTCCTCATTTCCAAGGGCCCTAAGCAGGACCACTCAGAATCACAGAATATTCTGGTTTGGAAGGAACCCATGGGATCATCAGAGTTCAGCTCCTGGACCTGCACAGGACAGCCTCAAGAATCACATCGTGTGTCTCTTAGCAAGCTCTAATCTGCATATGGAGAGGTGATGTGAAAGCAAGATGCTGATAACCATGACATCTGAAATAATTTTATGGCTTTAGTAGACCACAAGTGTCATCAAAGCTCATGTTAACCTTGCTGTATTCACTGCTCTAGCCTGAGCATACCTCTTGCCTGAGCAGGCTCAGATGTTGCATCAGTGTCCTCTAGTAACGCACAGAACTCTTTTTACACCAGTTAATTGAGTCTAACTATCCCTCTTGCAGGCAGATGAGTGAGTACTAGCCCCACTTTACACCTAGGAAGAGTGGGAGGGGAAAGTGGCTTGCCCCAGGTTTAATTGGCAACCAGTGTGAGCAGTGTCAAATACCCTGTTTGTCTGCACCCAAGCCCTGTGCATGCAGAAATGGTGAAGTTCCTTGCAGAACATGGGAGAGGAGTTGTGTTGGGCTGCCCATTCTGCATTAGATATTGTATTCTTGTTGGGTGCTAGGTAATGTGTTGAGAAATGCATGAGGGGAGCGGGCTCAGGGGCACAAGCTGCACTGCCAAGCAGAATGACAGTGCTAGTGACATGGTAGTCAGGCAACAGGCTTGCAGTGGCCTGCTCAGCACTGGCAGGAGGACAGCCCCGGTAGTCTGATGGCAAAAGGGATGCTGGCCTCATTTCAACTGCTCAGTCTGGCTGCATCAGTGCCCTGGTTGGTATTTCCTTCCTTCTCCTCTAAAGAAAAGACAAGATAATTTGAAGGAAAAAGCCAAGACTTTGCCCTCTGGAGGGATTCCAGGGTTGCAGATGGACCGGGCTGTTCGCAGTGCTGCTGGAAAGCAATTACATTTGCAGTTCAGGGGAAGGGAAGAGGAGGAGGGAGAGTCACTGAACTGACAGCAGGGATAAGAAGGTAGCTCATTAGCACATCATCTTTTCTGCACCCTTCTGTGTGGGAGCAGATCTCCATATGATGACATTCAGAGTCTGGCAAGAATGCCATCCTGGAACTAGTAGGAATTTTTCTGCAAGAAAGTGTGAAGAAGTAGGTTTAAAGAGATCAAAATTGAGTTCCTCTATGGTCCAAAGGGCATAAAGGTTCATCTTTCAAGGTTGTTCTCAAACTTCACCACCAGCTACTGACCTGGAATATGAAGACAAAGTGTGGAAGTAATGAGGTATTCATTAAAACCAAAAAATACAAAAAACAAAAACAACAAAAAGAAAACCACCCCCAAAAAACACCCCAAAAACCAGAAAACCCCAAATCAACCAAGCAAAACAGAACTAAAACCCCACCCCTTCTGCTTTTCTCGGTCCAGCCTTGGAGTGCATGCCAAGAAGTACCTATTTATTGCACTGTATTTCTCGTAAATCATAGCTGGCGAAGATCATATCTCCCTTTACTTTGTAAGCATCATCTATGGTGAATGAATTTTTAACTGAACATTAGAATTAGAGAGCTGGTCATGTACTGAGCAGTTACCTGAGCTTGGAGAATTCGAGCAGAAGCCATGCAAGAAGCCTTCTCTTTATGGCATTCATAACAATTTGGAGAGCAAGTCCTGTGTCAGTGACAGTGGCCTGCTGGAAACCCCACAGTACAGTGGTAATAAAGGTATAATACACTTAATTATGACCTAAAGGGTGAATTCCTTGTGGGCATATTCAAAAGACTCATGTGACTGCTTAACAACACTTCCATCCCCTGAGCAGTCCTCATGGTCCCACAGGAAAATATCAGAAAAGGCATACTTTAACTGTTCCCTAAAGGAACAGTTGAGAATGGGAAATGTGCATGTCTCACATCAGATAAGCAAGAAGTCTGTGCTCTGAGACAGTCCTCAGTGGCAGAGATGCTCTCCTTTTTATGAGGATGTTTGTGTGAGGACGTGAAAATATCAGTGTGGGGATCTTGAATCTTTTTGTTGAGACAGGGATGAAGGGGCATAGAATGAACTCAAAAGCCGGAAGCTTTTGGGCACAGGTAAAGACCAACCCTTCTTATTTTCTCTTAGTTCTTCTGTTTCCTCAGAATAAACCTTGTCCAGCTCAGAGTGGAGGAACGGGAGTGCCCACAGGACCCACAGCGCCATGCTGTGGTAACAGCTCTCTTTGGACAAGCAGTCAGCTCCAGCACTCAGGGTTTGCAGCCAAAAGGAGTCTCTTCAGTATTGCCTCTTCAGGATTCAGTTTGTGACAGTGTAGGAGCTCTGCCATTTTCTTGGGTACATCCCACAGGGTGCTAAGTGACAGCAAGGTGGAGGGCAGGACTGCAGGGAAGTGTTTGTCCTTAATGGTAACACAGCCTCCATCAATAGAGGATCTCCAAGCACGGTACAAACCTGCTGTAGCCTGCAATGGATAAGAATACCTAATGGAAAACATGATGGACAGAGAAATGGAGAATTCTGCAGAGGGCAGCTGTAGAGACTGTACAGCAGGAACTGGGAGAGAAGAGAGAGAATGGATCCCTAACCTTGAGTTCCTCTGATCCTGATTTACACCCCTGTAACTGTTGGAGTCAGTGCAATTATGTTAGTAGGAAAGCTAGCTGAGAAATAAAAAAATTAGCTCCATGTCTCTTCACCAGTTGTTCTTTGTACTACTAGCAAAGCTTTCTTCACACTCCAGAACACACTCCATCCAGGTTACAGGAAATTACATGCTGCAACTGTTTAGCAGTGCTTTTAATATAAAACTAAAGCGGAGAACAAGAGGAGAACACAAGCTGTGTGCATCAAATACCGCACAGCTTAATGCAAAGGCATTTTGGACCTAATCATTCAGCTGTACAAAATTACAGGTGAGGCTGCTAAGTACCCTGAAGGCAGACGTGTGCCTGCATGAAGAGGGGTTCTCTTTCATTTGGCAACTGCAACCCCGTGGCATTCATTAGCTGCCACAGGACCCAGGGGGATGGCTGGACTAAGTGTTAAAACAAAGGTGGTTTTTATGGAAGTGGACAACTGCACTTAGAAAGATATAGAGAATGGCATCCACTCTTCTGGGAAATGGCTGATCTCTGCAGGTCTGGGGAGTGTCTTCTCCTGAGATATCTATCCTGTGTGGCTGCCTAGCAGTGCCTTGAATGCCTCTGCCTCTCTGGAGCATGACTCAAAAAGGTTGGAGAGCTGCAGTTATTTACTCAGGAAGGAGGTAACAAGGCCTGAAGCAATGAAACAAAAGTGAAAGAGAAGTAGAGGTCGACAGTGAGAAATGCTTTTCAAAGTAAATGTACACAGTGCAGCTAATTGCCATGACATTCTGATGCCTTTTCATAGAATCTTAGAAGGTTTGGGTTGGAAGGGACCTTAAAGACCACCTCGTTCCAATCGTCCTGCTATGGACAGGGACACCTTCCACTAGACCAGGTTGCCTAAAGCCCCATCTAGCCTGGCCCCGAACACTTCCAGGGATGTGGCATCCATTCTTGGTCAGGCTCTGCAGCTGCCCACTGCAGAGTTCACCCTCTGTCTCCCACATTCCCCATCAGGTATTGTTATCTAATTCTGGTGTAGGCTTACAAATACCTCTTAAACTGTTCTAACTGCCCTTTCACTAGTGTGACTCCAGCATGTGTGTGAGCCTGAGAAAAGGAAAACAAAAGCCAACCAGACACACACAAAACATCAGTGCTGCAGAAGTGACTAACTGGGCTGGTCCCTGAGAGGTTCTGGTGACATCTTCAACCACACCTGAAGAAACACATGGTCTGTTCTTCCCACATGCCTCCAGGCTGCCATGGGGGTCAGGTTTTCTGGGCCTGCAGCCCCACTGACAGGAGTGCTGCCTCTCCTGCAAACCTTTGGAAGCCCTGTACTCCATGGCCTCTCTCCCTATTTGCCTTAGAGGCACTGATTAAATATCTGTGTGTTAATGAGCCTCTGACAAGAAACACAATGCTGCATGTACAGGCTGCTGTTTGGAGGTCTGGAGCTGATTCCTGCCCCCGAGGGCTCCAGTGCTGCCAAGGAGCCTACTGCTGCTGAAGCCGGTGTACAGGTGTCCCCTAAAGCAAAGGAGCAACTGAGAAAACCAGAAAGCTCTTCTGTGCCTTCAAAGTGCCGGCTGGAGGGTGGCTGCTCTGCAGCCTTCTAGTTCAGCTGTTTTCAGTCAGTTTTGTGATAGTGGGCTGGGGAGAGATGCAATTTGCTGTCTCCCACACAGTGTCAGCCTGTCTTTTGTTGCTGAAGAACTCTTCCTGGTGCTACAGCTGCAGCCCACCAGTCCAGCTCACGGCCAGGGAGCACACCTGAGGAGGGTCCTGGGGTGGGAATCTGGTATTGAGGGGAAACAATGCTGTTTGTTTTCTCCCTGTGCCTGCTGCTCTGCAGCAATGCTCCCTGTGTGGAGCTGCAGGCTGAAGCTGAAACATGAGCAGTGACTTTCAGAAAGATGTATTTCCTGGCTCTGCACGCTGGCACTGAATTAATGTGTCACCTGATGTGCTGCATCATGCACCACACAGAAATAAGTCACTGAAGGCCAGGGTATAACTTCCCTGATCCCTGTGGGTTTCTCAAAGGGTAGAGTTTGGTCTGTCTCATAGCTTAGAGAGGATGTTAACTTTGAGTCTCATTGAAGATGCCCAAGTTGCCTTCTCTTGACTGCTAGGGAATGTTCTGATACCTGGTCTGTACTGTAATGTGGGTTTGAGTGCCACACACCCTCTTCCCATGACTCCAACCTGACTCTTGAAGGCAGTATTTTGCAATGCCTCAGTGCACTTTCCATGGTCACTTGTGACGTTGCAATTGGGTTTCCAGAGCTGTGCAAAACCTTTTAACTATGTTTAAAAACCCATTTTGGCCATCAAATTGTGACCATGCACCTGTACTCCCAATATTAGTGAGGGATTCCTGCAGCCACAAATCTTGCTCACAATATTTACCCTCTGTTAGCCCCTCTGTTCTGTTCCCCATTAACCACAGTGCACAGGGACAGAGCTCTGGCATGCCTTCAGTTCCAAGAGACCCACAGTTCTGCTCAGTTAAGGTGCCTTGTGACAGGCAGATAAAGTCTGCCACCTACGCTGAGCCTTCATAGCCCGCAGCTGCAGGCTCGGGCTGTGCCGACTCTACAGACCTCTACTGGCTGAACAGGGCTGGTCAGGGATGCTATGCTGCCGGCTCCTGAGGAACTGCAAGACTTGTGGAACTGGTGCAAACACTCCCTTTTCCTGCTGCTCTCCCTACTCTCTGATGAACTGGTACTCTCTGGTACTGATGATCATGCTCAGCTTTCCAAAGACAAAATCTGAGTGCAATAGCTGGTAGCTGGTGAGGAGCTCCTTCCACACCAGCACTTCCTCCACTCTCACATGCTGCCAGTTTGGATTCACCTGGCATGAGCCATTCCTCTCCAGCCTGTTCACAGCAGTGTGCCCCACAGTTACTTGTGGTGGGACAGTCTATTCTAATTGTAATGTACAGGAAGTACCCTGCTACTGTTGCCTGCTCAGATTTCTCATAAGAACACTCAAATGGAATGGTCATAAAGCTTTATACTGCAAGGGGACCACTCGTAGAGGTACAGCCTTACTGCCAGGTGTTTTAGTAAGAAAAGATCTAGTACAAACATGCATGTTGTGTTCATTGAAGGTCAGCTGGGGAAATCAGCTTTTGTTTTTTGTGTTATAGATCAGTTATTGCCACTTCCATGTCTTCACTCTGCAGTTTAGAATGCCCAGGGTCTTTCCTGTGTTGCATCTCTGAAACACCTGAATATTATGAAAGCTGCAGCAAGGGACAGGTCCTTCCTCAAATGCTTTACAGTTTAAACAGGCAGGACAGGCAAAGGGTGAAGAACAGGGATGTTGGTGGGTTTTTGTTTTTTTTTTTTGCCTACTGTAGGTGAGATGTATGGAAATAAAAGTACCAGCTTAAAAGTGCCATACCTCTGGTGTATGTCTGAAAAGGCTATTTATTTTTCTTCGTATTTGAAAGGTGGTGACACAATACAGTAAGTAACAGGCAATATATATTAGCTGGGTCAAGCCCTGAACTGGGTACTGGAGGGGTGGGAAAGGGACACATTCTAAGGTCCATGAGTTCCTTGGATGCTTAAACAATGGTTTAAAGAGTAGCAGGAGGAAGGTTTTCTTCCCACCTGATCCAGGGACCTCACCTCAGCTTTAGAGGCTGTGACATTCAAGGAAAAACTGAAAGGGCTCAACTGCCTCAGGTACCAAAACAAGATTGGAAACATCACTTTATTACAGGTAATGAGAAAATACCACACGCTAATAAGCCCTAAATAGAGTGGAGACAGGCATAACCAGAAGTGTCTGGATGCTGAAAGCAAATTCAGCTGTGGAAGCGGAAGTGTTTTTACCATGGGGGTGATGAGGCACTAGAGCTACTGGAGACCACATTAATCCCCTGCACTCTGATGCCTTAATGTGATTTCCCAAAGTGCTTGCTTTAGGAGGCTCAGTGCCAGGTCTCTGAGTAAGCAGAAAGCCCAGTGAAAAAGAGAGTGTCTGTAGAGATGGGCCCCATGAGTCCCTCATGTCACCACCTTCTCTGTCTAGCTGACTCACTGTTTGCAGGGTGCCTTGCTGCCTTCTGCTTGTTGCAGCAAAACCCTGCGAATCATCAGCACCTCATTTTGTTCTCTTCCACTTTATGGAATGTGTGAGACTCACTTCTTTAGCTTGGGACTGGACACCCAAGTGGGCAGGGAGAGGGAAGGTGGCAGTGTGGGGAGAGGGCTGTACTTCACATGGCAGCCAGGAGCACCCTCTGCCACCAGGACAGTGTCCATGATGGTGTTTTTGTGTGAGTCGAAATGGGGGTGCTGGGAAGCTGGTTCAGGCCTGGGAAAAGCAGTTGGCATGGTCATAATCAGGCAGGAAACAGGAAATGGTGTTGTGAGGTAACAAACAGGAAGCGATGATGGCAGTACAGCACGGCCCAGTTTGGGCTCAAACTCAAGGAAAATGCTGCTCCGCTGTGAGGGAGGCGGCGGGAGCACTGTCCGCTCTGCACGGCCCTGTACCATGGCTTGGTGTGCCCAGAGGCTGTTTATCCTTAGCAGCTACTTAAACAATCAGACCAAACCGGTAAAGGCTTATTTGCACTTCTGCAGCCATGAGGGGTCTGAAGGATATGAACGAGCCCTCACAACATCCTTCTGAGTCACATTAGCATTAACAACTCCACCTCGTATGTCAGGAGAGAGGAAACGACCAGCCATCGAAAGGGACACCTCCTCAAGGACATGTCGGGGTTAAGTGTCTGCATCCCACTCCCTTCAGAGAAGCACTGCCTGCTCCTCAAATTCATGCTTAAGGATGCCTCTTGCACAGCTCAAACCATCTTAAAAGTAGTTATCAGGTTTCAGTTAATGGCACTGACCCTTCCAAGCTTCCCAGTTACTTCAGCTTCCTCTCCAGGAGCAAACACTGGAAGGATCTACCTTTCTCCGTGAACCCTAGATAAGCCACACAGTTGGCTTAAACGAGACGCTTCATGCTTGGATGGCTGCGGTGAGGTGAGATGAATCTGCATCTGCTGGAGATGACTGAGAGCAGATTGCGGAGCAACTGCCAAAACGGCAAGGAAATTCTTCCTCCTCATGTTTGAAAAATGTGTATCTGATGCAAGGGTTCCTTAACATTACTGTCTCCATGAAAAAGGAGATTTTTGGAGTTAGAAGCACACAGGTATTTCTACCTGTTCTTAGGATGTAAGTCAACTCTACCTCCAGAAACCTGGACTGGCATTGTGAATTGTATGTGGAGTTTTGAAGAACTTAAACACCCTCCTCCTAAGCAACTAATGACAAACATAAATACCATTAATAGCGTGAAAATCAGTGTAATCTTCATGAAGGGAGAGGGTTGGGAGGAAGAAAAGAGCCTCTGTGCTATAAGGAGACATGAAAGGATGGGAAGCTATTGATGAAGAAACTAACACCAGGACCTGGTGGGCTGAATTGAGAGAGGATTAGAACAGGGCCATTTCTTTTTTAATTACCATGCTTTTATCTCATGTGGGTTTTTACCCCCCAGATCCAGTTTGTTCAGATTGTCTTTTGTTTCTTTGCTGACAATCTTCCAGAGTACAAATGAGTTTATGATCAAGAACAAAATGCTTTGGCAATGCTTTGGCATTTTCTGCCAAAGCAGAAAATGTAAGGCAAATATTAAACAGTGTTAATAGAAAAGTAATTTCAAATGCACAGTGATTCATATCTGGACCAGGAATTTCAACCCTGCTCACAAACCTTCGTGGGAGCCATGTGCCCCAGTACAGGGATGATAAGAGCTCTTGCATTGTGCCAGGAATGGCCAAATCCTGTTCTGACTGGTGAAGGCCTCTCCAGCTATAAACCTAACTCTCAATAGATCTGTTTGGGTGTTAAATACAAGTTAGTACAATTTCATTTATAAAAACAAACATGGTGCCTCTGTGACCTTCTAGGCAGTTAGTTAAAAATATAATCACCAAAACCACTGTGGAGCCCGGAACAATTCAACAAATAAGTCATAAAGTACAGCTAAAAGATGTCATCACCAAACAGCCTCTCCTCAAACTGCGTGTTTTCCTCCTTTAAATGTGTATTTGCAAAACATGACTGTGAACAAGGTGCTCCTTTTGAATCTTGGGACTCTCCCTGGGAATGACCTGGTCTTCATGCAGAGCAGCCAGCAGGGTGGGTTGGCTGCAGGGATAGATGGAGTCTGAGCACTCTCTCCAAATTGATTGCGAGAAGAAAGACAGAATGCTAGCAGAGGAAATGAGGAAGGATTAAGCCTTTCCATAGTGGTTATGTACTACACTGCTACCTCTGTGAGAGGCAAGTCCATCACTGTTCTACAGGCTATGGAAGAGATAAAGTAGTCATGGGATCATCTGTGTTATGCAGGTCACAGAACACCCAGGGCTATGTTATCTCCAAATGTAGACCCCTCTACGTGCCTTAGCTGTACGTGTCCCCTCTCACATGACATGTCAGCCAGAAGTGACCCGGTCAGAGGGGAGGACAATGAGATGGAGACTTGGGCAGCAGGAGTTATTTTCCAGTCCATTCCATACCCTGCACTTTTAAACTTTACCTGCTCTTCTTGTCCAGGGGTGCACTCCTGCAGTGTGGGGAGCTGCACAGAGCCTGTCACCACTGAGTTTCTCAGGGACATGTGTGGAGTGCTGCTGGAAGGCAGTGAAGACCTCTGGGTGGCAGTGACTGCTAGGTGAGCTTTGTAAGCAGATCAATTGTGTCTCTTCTCCTTTGCATCTCCCAAGGGCTGAAACGATTGTTGGAGGGGAAAGCTGATCCATGTGAGAAGAGAGCACCTCTGGGAAGGTGATGGTCTGTCATCAAGATTTAAAAGGGAGGAAACAAAGGGACATTCAAGGTACAAAGGTCCTTGGAATCAAATGCTGTGAGTGGAATAATTGCTGTGGCATCTGAAATTATTGCCATGTACACAATCAGTTACCTGACGGATCAGAGAGTTCCATCCTAACCCTGCAGCATGATAGACCACTGTGCTGCAGAAATATGCCCCAGAACTGTACAGGGGAAGAGGAGCAAGGATGGCAGTGTTAATGCCCAGCAGAGGCAGGAGAAAGAGAAAGGGTGGCTTTATGGTTCTGGGTCACACCGGTTCCCAGAGAAGGTCTGAGAGCAGAGTAGGATGGTTTAGAGCAGATGCAAGAGTTATCAAGGAGAAATCTCACTGCTTTGGATGTCACTGGCCAACAAGGCCATTACCTGCCAGCTCTGGGAGCTGAGCTGGCAAAACTTAAAAAGAGAGAGCAGGGCAGGGAGGGAGAGGCACAACGGGGGCAGGGAATCTTGATGGAGAGGGCGTAAAATTGTAGTTGTGAAAACAGTGAAGTGTGGAAGAGGGCCACTGAGTTATGTCAATTCTCCACAACTGGAGTTTGGATTGATAGCAAAATGTGCTGGGAGTGTCATATTTGCTGCGTAAAACGAATGTGTATTTATGGGTCAGGTATGTGAGATAAGGGAATGACAGGCAAACAGATACGTAACTGTCGCTTAAGCTGCTGTAGTGCAGGTTTGTTAGTGAGCTACGGTGCCTGTCTCATTTCAGCATAAATGAATGAAAAAAAAGACTGAGGAGCAATGAAAATACTTGATTTGCGTTTTGACAGAGATGGTTTCATCTGTTGGACTAGGTGGCTGCAATTGCACAATAAGTAATTTAGGCTTCCTCAGCAGCTCTTTCAAGGCTGAAAGTTGTTGCTGGTCAAGTCTTGTGCATAATAAAATGCATTCTGCATTTTATCCCATTTTTGGCGTGTCCTGTACCGACCCTAATTTCTACAAGCACCCCTCACCTACACTAACTTAAGTAAACTCTGTGCCCTGTGCTGTGTCCTGCTGCATGTTGTCTCAGCACCAGTGGGTGCTATAGCTACAGATATATCCCGGCATCTATCTCCCTTCATCAACGGAGTCGTCAAAGAGGAAAGTGATGTTGGGCTGGAGCCGAACATGAAACAACTCAGGGGAAGCAGTGCCCAATGCAGCACCCCTCTCACTCATTCCAGCTCTAAAATCACTTAGACTGCAGGGCTCTGCGTGGCTGTGGAATAGTTTTTATCAGGTCCTAATACACGGAAACATGAAAGTTTCTCAGAGGCAGAGTGTATTCTTAAAATTGTTGTTTTGTCACATGGCTTTCAAGTGAATTTGTACAGTCTTTTAAAACTGAATGCCAAGTTTAGGTGCAGTCCTTGAGCCAAATCCATAATCTTGCCATAGTTACTGCAAATTATGCTGAAAGCAATAAATTGCACAGTTTGGTCTGAGAAATCTATAAGCTTGTTAAGAGCTCATTAAGAGAAAAGGCACTGTTTATTATGATATTTTGGTTCTGACATGGTCTGTGGTCCTCAAGAGGAATCTCTGAAACTGAGGTTGAGTCTTTACAGCCAGAAGGATCTCAGCTCCTCCTAGTGAATTCATACACTGTGGCTCAGAGATGTGCTCACCTGGGGGAAGCCAGGCTGCTGAGCGGTCAGTGCACAGTGGCCCTCGGTGAGGAAGGTTTTGGCCAAAGATGTAGGTTAAATCCAGGTCATATTATGTGTTCAGCTAATTTGCTTGTGGTTTCTTTGGCAAGGACCTGGGGATGTGCACACGTGCATAGATTCACATATGCTTTCCATCTCCCCCTGTGTGGAAGCAAGCACTGCTCCTGTTTTTCCTGTGTAGGATCTGTGATCTATTCCGGTAGCTGCATCGTGCAGTGCTGCCTCCAGTAAATAGTCACAGATTTCCTTGTAAGATGATGCTTTTTATTTTTTTCCTCTCTCCTGTGTGGATACACAAAGGCATGTGTTGTACCTGCTTTACCCCATGGGATCTACATAATCAGGTCCACAGGTTTTAATGGATTTCAACTCCCTTCTGTCTATGCGTACAGTTTCCTGTCATGTTTTGAGCAGGAAGAACCGAGTCTTTTTTGGTCTTAGCATTCCTGCTTGCCTAGGCATTGGGAAGAGTTCTCTCTCTATTTTCCTGTTTGATTTTGGTGTGTGTTTTGTTTTAAGCAGGACAGAGTGCATGTGTGTATGTAATCCATGTGCTCAATTAAGAGAGGCATCTGTTGGGTTTATTTCACATTGCCGAGGAAGGACTGCAAGCAGGGAGCATCTGCTCAGCTTTTTGTCAATGGCTTGTTTTTCATAATTTGCTCTACAGGGTGAATGTTTGGGGAGGGGGAGGTGGCTTTTTATTTCTAAGTTTTGTCTTAAATTTATTTTTTATGGTAGCTGGGGAAATTGGCTGGGATTTGAAAGTTAATTTCACTGTGAAAAGGTCTAAAGAGGGAGAAACAAAACCACCCAAAGTAAACAGTATTTATGTAACCTTAGTAATAGACTCAGAAGGACCCTTATGAATCATTATTTGCAGTATCTTAATGACAAAGTAAAAAGAATTTGTTATGGCGCTTTTTTAATGCCACTGAGGTTTTTAATTTTGCATTTTTTGAAAAAAATAGCAAATTTTGCTTAGATTTTTTTGGTGAAAGATAGGAAAGGCATCCAATATTCAGATGCTTTTTTGGCATTTTGTCAGCCACAACAAAAACCTCTGATTTTAAAATAGAGCAGCAGTAGTTTCCTGTTCTTATAGTTTTGCTTCTGTGCACTCAGATGTTGGCTGTATTGCACCTAGCTGATTTAGTGAGAGATTTAATTGCCTGTAAATGTATGTGCTTCAAAGGCTACTAAACCTGCTGGGAGTGTTTATACAAGTGTGCTTTTTACACTTTTTTTTGGTGGAAATGTCCTCCAAAAGGGCTGTAGAGGATAATGACTTTGTGATGCCCTGGGAGGACACAGCTGCTGATGTAGTGTAGGGAACTCAGGAGGAGAAAGCCTGAAACTCCCTCTAATCCCACAAGTGAAAGACAAATCTTACCCCTTGCAATCAAACAAACAGGGATACAATCTTACATGGGTAGATGTAGATGCTGTGCCCGAGTAACCTGTGGACAAGACTTGGATCTTATTAAACGTATTTAAAGAAATAGGATTTAAAAAGATAGTAATTGTGTTTTGTTCTGTAAGTGAACCCCAAGACAACGCATTTATTGAGCCACTTTGAAATGGTATTAAATCTGCATCTTTCATTTCATGAGTTGTGATGGGAGAGGAAGAGTGAAGTATTAATAAAAATAACTTTCCTGACAGTTCAGTCCCACACCATAGCAAGAGAATGTGTGTGTGTGTATATATATATGTAATTTAAATATTATCTATCACAATATAAATATGTATAACATTTCAAAATGTCAGATGAATGCCACTCAGCTGAACAACTTTGTTGACATGTGTTAACACTATAACTTTTTTTATAAAAAGCAGCTGACATCAGTTGGTGTGCAAAATGTAAATGTACGACTGCAGGGACCAGGCAGGGAAGCTTACTTCTAGGGGGCTTTGCTAACCTTGGCTGTCACAGAATAGCACGTGTAAAAGGACAAACCACAATAAACTTTGTAGTAGCAGGAAAGTATTTTCATTGCTTGAAAAAAAAAATAAAATTCAAACTTTGTCATCACATTAAAAACATTACATGAGAAGTAATAAACATATTTACACTTCTGTTTTGATTATAAATATACATTATATACAAAATAATGTTATAAAACGTAGAAAGTTCAGTGCTTCTGATTTTTTTTAAATTACTGAAATACTAGTCTTCAAAATAAACTACAAACAGACAAACTAAAACCCATATTATTGATTTCTGAAGGTCATCTTCAAAATGGTCCTACGTGGTCAGAGCAGAAGGTCAGTAGTGGACAATATGAAGGGGTCTTGTCTGCACAGTTCAAGGGAGTAGATGGGCTAGTCCAACGACAGGCTTTACAAGGGCAGGAATATCGCTGTCAGAGAGATAGCACAGTCCAGGTTTCTTCTAAGAGATCTTGTTTCTCCCTCCTCATTCTGCCGCATGCCCTGGTCTCATTCATGAGTGTCACGGCACTTTCCACTGGGGTGTCCGGTATTATTGCTCTAAATATGTATAGAAGAAAGGAGCTTCTGCCCGCCTCTGGTTTCCAGGGACAGACATAGCATATTTTCCATGTAGCAGTGGGTGGCTATGAAAGAAACAGGATGAGCCTAAAACTTTTTAACTCTAATCTCCACCTGTCTTGGCAGAGGGCATCGCAGTGGGTGCTTCACTACTGGGCATTTAGAGTCAGGATGAAGAACAAGAGTTGGAGTTTTGCAACTAGATGGAGAAATGGGGGGTAAGTGGGTTGTGTCACACTGCTGCTGCTTCTTCAGAAAGTAGCAGCTGCAATTTTGAGACTATTTGCAGTAAAAGGTGGCACCTAATTCAGAAACACGACATAAACCCCCGAATTTGTGTCAAAATAAGGCAGGGGGAAGAGAATGAGGAAGGAGAAGAAAAGAAGTAATGTCTATTCACAATCACTGGTAGTGCAAAGGGCATGAAAACAGCTGAGACAGCTCAGCACATAAAGGTTCTAGGAGCTGATTGATTTTAAACGCATCTGTAAGGCTTTATATAGAGCTGGGATCATACCTCCTCCTTATCAATGGGGAAGGGGCAATACACATTCCTTATCACAACTTCCACAAAAATCATGTCCCACATCGTGGCTTGAGTCAATCAGTTCTCCAAAGCATCACCAAATGAGATGACACGTAAGTTCAGTTTTCTTCTTTCCTCCTCCTCTCACCCCTTACACAGTCTCTAGTACATGCAGCAGGAGAGAGGAGATGCAAATGGATGTGTAGCAGGAAGTATCAACCACCTCTGCCCAGTCCTGTTCAGGTGACTGCAAAAAGAGCAGTCAGATTTCTGTTTGGGCTTGTTAGATTCTCTTGACACATTATAGGCACTTTTAAACCCAGAAAAAATTGAGACCTCATTTATACTGTATCCATTATCTGCATAGCAATGTGTCTTGCTTCGCACCTTCCATGGCAAAATCTGTGAAAGTTACGTGCCTCCTTATCTACCAGCACCTCCCATAACCAGAGTTCTGGAAAGCCAGGGGTCTGTCCATGAGGAACTGGCCTCAGCATCTTTTAAAACACCAACATTTTTAACCTCTCTCTTCCCTCTGCCTCCCCTTTTCAATAGCAAATGAGATTTCTGGTATCAAACTTCAAATAAGGGCAGTAAGAACAAAAAGGTGTATTGCATCTTTCAGTAAATTCACAGTCTGTCCAGTTCACTCAGTTCCATCCTCCGCCTGAGAGCAGCAAGTTGCATGTAATTAAAAACAGTCCAATCCAGTTCTGAATTGTAAACAATGCAGCAGGAACGTCCATCTACTGGCATCACCAAATCTGAGGTGCAGATGGGCCGATCTTCAGGCTTATACCTGTCGGGATGTAAAATAACACCAGGAATGAGAAGGAATCACAGCATACAGAGTAGTGCAGAACTAACAAACTATAATTCAGCTATGTCAAACCAAAACAATTTAAGCCAGACATTACTGCAGTTTAACTCTCAGTGCTCAGTATTTTCAGCTGAGTCCAGAGGCAAAGAATCACCAGCAAAAAAAAATAGTCATCTGTGTGATAAGCGGCCTCTCCACCTAGCCTGAGGGGGAGAATGGTTACGAACCTGGGTGCTTAACATTAGGGCTCTGTAAAAAGTACACGGTATAGTTAAATAGTTTGTGTTTAGAAGCATTAAGCCTGAATGATGTGGAGAGAGATTCTAGGGGTTGTCATTCTGAAAAAAGGAACATTTCTGGAGATGCCTGATGTAAATTTGGGAGCCTAGATTTGGTCAGCAAGATCTTCAAAGATATAGTATTTAGGTCACTTAATGGGAATGAAGCGTCTAGCTGTCATTTGTATCTTTGAATCCTTTCACTTACTCTTAAACTTTTAATATTGTTGGTTGACTTGTGTTCCAGCTTGCTTTCAAGGGGAAATCTGATATCCACCTTGGAAAGGGAGACTGAATCCTGCAGGTGTGACTTCACAGATCATTTCTGTATGGCACAGCAAGCTTCTCTTTGAAAGTAGTCCTAACGATGGCTACACCAAAGAAGGCAGGTATTGGTTAATGTCAAATTGCCTTTAACTTCTACTGAGACTTTTTCCAAAGGGCCAGTAATTCTTCAGGAACTAGTTGGTTCCTCAATACCTGCTTTTTAAAGTCCTTAAAGTTCAGTGTTAGGCCTTTCCTTTTTTTGTGCATCCAACTTTTCAATATAACATAAAAATCTAGATGTTTTTATCAGTGATGGCATTAACCTCTGTAAGAGAATATTTAGCAGCAGCTTAAACACTTAAGAGGTTGAAATTACCTTGTAACAAGCTTTCTAAATGGCTGTTATGCCTATCCACTAACACATTCCGCTACCTTCCATCTTCTGCTAGAAATCTACAGCATTGCTTGTTTCCACAGAACAAAGATTATCCATTGTAGTCACAGGAAAAAACATGGCTTTACATCAGTGAGCCTAAGAACGATTATTATTTCCATTTTTTCTGACCACCTATTTAAGAGGAAATAATCCTACAATGTGCTGAATTTTTATGGGCTGATGTTCTGTGTTTTCATCTACCACTGACTTATCTAAGCCCAAAACCTCTCGCTTAATAAAATCAGAGCAGCTAATTTTTTTATTTTCCCCACTGTATGTTCTGTGTGGGCCACAAAAGAGGAGAGGTAAATGCTGGGAAGCATCATGATCCCTGGAAACAAAGGAGCCTTCTCAGATACAATACTAAAGGATGTTTTACCCTTTTACTTTGTGAATTTATGCCTTTTCACCTCTGTACTTACTTACCTCCGTGGCTATGATGCACTCATTCCTTTCTTCTGTTATCACAAAGACGGACTGGTACATTGAATCCCTTGGAGAGCATATCGCTGATATTCTGCATTCTGGCTTTTCACTAAGGCAGGGCAGAGAAAAAAGAATATTAGCTGACTACTAACAAGCCTGACTCTCAAAATCTACCATGAACATGGAGCGGTGGAATGAGATAGCCATGAAGGTGTGGAAGGGAACTGCACAGGATCAAGTTTCACACATTCTGTGTCTGTCGGGATATTATGCTATAGAAGCGGAAGTAAGAAACAGTGACAGTCTTCCTACACTCCTGCACCTAACAGCGCATTCCTCAGCGCCCTCAGTGTAACAGCCACACACAGATCTCAGACAAGACCTTCAGTACATGAATCAGAAGACAGATAAGCCACTGAATACCTGCCCTTTTCTCCTTTTGAAAAGAGTAGTTGTTTTCACTCTATCATTCTTCTCAGTAACTAGATCATCTTGCCTTCTTACAAAGTGAAATACTTATTTTTAATCACTGTATGCCTTAACTGTTGTTCCTTCAAGATCTACTGAGGAAGGAAAGACACTTCTTATTTTCACCACTGGCCTAGACACTTCAGGTTCCTTCACAGTATCCATACTAACAGCACCTTGCACAAACACTCAAATGAATTGACTTAGTTAAGGTTACCACTTGGTTGTGACTCACATACTCCAGTATGAAGACTCCTGGCTTTGATCTGGTTTGTTTTGCATATTATCTGCTTGAGGTTTCTTTTTTCCTCATATGCTCACTTGCTTCTAGACTGATACGAAGATGAGTGGCTTTAAGAAAGACTGTAATAAAGACTGCATTCTCACCTGTGTAGTCGGAGGGGAGACTTCTCTCCTAAACACTTTTCACTTTTGTAATATTTATCTTCTGGTGTCCCTCTACTTGTCAGGTCTTTTACCAGATTGTAGTCCAGTTTATGATTCTTGGGTTTGTAGTTTGATTTCTCCAGCCCACAGTCCACTTCAAGATCTTTATTTTTATTCGTGTTTTTCAGCTGGGAAGCTGGAATGAGATTGTCCTTCTGGAAGTCAGACAGGTTGTTCATCGTCTCCAACTCCTGCTCTGGGTGCATCCTCATCTGCCTGATGACCATTGCTATCATGCAGAACAGTATGAGCAAAGCCACCAGCCCCACTCCCATGGATATAGCAATCCAGGGGACTGGTTTAGGAGGAAGCGTAACGGGCACTGAATAAACTGGCAATTCACAGCGGTTGCCCATGAAGCCAGAAGGACAGTAGCAGACAAAGTTGGCACTATAAAGTCCACTGTAGCATGTGCCTCCATTCTCACATGGGCCAGAAGCACATTCATCTCTGGTTTTGATGTCACAGTTCCTGCCACTGTAGCCTGGCATGCATGTGCAGGTGTAATCGTTGATTAGATCATGACAAGTTCCCCCATTGGAACATGGGTTTCTGGCACAATCATTGATGTTTATCTCACATTTCTGACCAGAGAAACCAGCCCGACAGCGGCACACACGAATCTGCCCAAGGTAAAAGCAACTACCATCTGAGGGAAAAAAGTAAAATAAAAATTAGTTTGCAATGCACTTCACTGAGAAATCTAAACCTTTTCCCGGTCAGCATGTTATATTACCTCAAGAAGAGAGAGGTTATTTTACAAAACAACCGCACATCTAAAAGTTCATTCTACTTTACCTAATTGTATCACTGTGCCTTAAAATTATGCCTCTTCTAAATATGTAATAGAGTTAATTTAATTTAATTCTGCCATCTTCCTAATCATATGATAAACCTTGCGCATTGTTTTGTTGCATAGAAAATGCCAGTAAAAGTCCCGCCCCAGCAAGAGACTAAAATTAGGGTAGATGTGGAATACAGTGGGGAAGAGGGACTAATGTTCTAGAGGAAGAGTAGAGGTCAGATTGGATTTCTATCACTTCTGCACTGAAAAGCACAAATGAGTCAGGGTCATGAGATTTTTTGATAAAAAGACTCACCATTTGCACACGGGTTGCTTGTGCACCTGTCTACTTTTTTTTCACAGTTTGACCCTGTGAAGCCGAAAGGGCAAACGCAAGTGTAGCTGGCCCCTTGCTCCTTTTCCAAGCATGTGCCACCATTGAAGCACGGAGAATCTATACATGTCAGAGCACTGTGCTCACAGTGGGTGCCATAGTAGCCAGGGGGGCACAGGCAGTGATAACCGTTCTCCATATCCTGCAAAACACATTAGGCCACTGTTATTTAACAGCAACAAATGATAGCTCCCTTCATGCTTAGTTTTGGTCAGCAGCAAGTGCTGTTCTGTCCCTTCCCATCCACAGCCTGATGTGGCAAAAGTGATATCAGAAGAGTAAACAACTTCAGGTTGGACTGTGAGGGACAGAGCATTGGATCAGCCGTACTCAGCATACAGGAGTAACTGTGCAGCTATACACGCAGAGCAGATGCAGTTGTAGGGAGCACGCAGGCAGCTAGACAAAAACATTGCTAACACCACTACTGTCTAATGGGATCTCCGAGGTCTTCCCAGAGCAGAGTGGTATGTGTTGACCTACACAGCTGTGATCAGGCCATTTATCCTCAGTGTGAGAGCCCTTTTTTATTTCACAAGAGTTTAAGTTGCTTTGGCTTGGGTAAGTCCCACCCCTTAAATCACAATGAACTGTTTCTTCTTTGCAAGTATGGTATGTCCAGGACCTTGGGAGAGGGGAGGTAGGGTCCTGTGCCATTGGCTTTAATCTAAACATGCATCAGATTACATTTGGTATCTATAATCAATCAGCCTTTACCAATCCATGATTGGTAAGAATCCAACATTAACTGAGTCTGAAAACAGGCTGAAACACTAAACTACAGGAATCTAAAAGTGTGGAATTCTGTTTCACAGAAAGTTTCAGCTGATTGCCTCCATATTGTTTGACACTATCTTCCCATAGCGGAAAGCAACATTTTCTTTTATTTGTGATTAAAATACAGACTTAGTGCATTTCTGCATGAACAGTGGTTTGAGAAGCTTATTTTTAATAGATCTGCTCCCTCACCAACCCTAGATCTTGCCAAGTTCTCATAATGGCTGCCACAGAAACCCAAGGATCAGTTGACTAGTTCTAATCTAGATGATACATCTCCTCCTGTAACAGACTTCCTCCCCGACACCTCTCGGAAAGGGTTCAGTATGATAGTTGTGAGCATCAGTAATGAACCCGTGTACTATCGAATTCCCATTATGTTGTTACAGAACCATTTCTGAAAAGGTACACCGGGGCTTGCTTCACACAAAGGCTTTACATTTAAAATGCCCCTACCGTGCAACTACCACCGTTCCTACAGGGATTGCTGTCGCACTCGCTGATCTCGTGTTCACAGTCGACACCGGTAAAGCCGGGTTTGCACGCACACGTGTAGCTGCCCTGGCCAGTGTTCATGCAAGTTGCTCCATTTTTGCATGGTCTGTGGTGAGTGCAGTAGTTCAGATCTGCAAAAACACCAGGAGTTAGGAGAACACGTCTTTGACAGCTGGGAAACAAAAATGCTGTAGTCAACAAAAAAGACAGAATTTCCAATGAAGTATTTCATTTTGCTATCAGTAGGAATATTGGAGATTGTTATCCAGGTTATTATCAGTTACAATCAGATTACCATCTATCACTTGAGCTCTGAATTTTGAGAGAGCTGGCGAAAATTTAACTTTCTTAGTGGTTTGGTATATTCTCCCTTTTTTGTGGATGTAAAATTGTTAGCTGCAATGGGATTTAGGTACCAAATTGGAAAATGTACTTCATAAGCAGGTGTTCTCCGAAAGATATGCCACAACACTACAGACACTTCATGTACAACACGTTACACACTAAAGGAGTGAGCCCCAACTTAAAAGGTGTGCTCTGAGGCACATTCTGGAGAGGCAGGGAGGAAAAATAAAAGATGTTTTGGCTTTGAGATTTAAACAAACACTAGAAATCTTTTATTGTTTATTTGCTCTCTTGTTATGTATGTTAGTAGATTAAACTGTCAAATGCTCTGCCAAGCTCAACGGTTTTATTATTTTTTGTCCTTTAAATTTGAGACAGAGGTTAAGTGTAAGTTCATAGGACGTAAGTAGAAAAACTTTATTATCTCTATAAATACTATAGAGTAATTTAAATGCAACTGGTTAATAGATAACTATAAGCAGAAAAACAAATCTGCAACTTTACTTTTCCTGCTTAATTCAGCCTTCACCATCTCAATCCTATAACTGTCCTGAAAACACTTAGCCTGCTTTGAGCACTTAATGTCTCAGTGCCAGCAGTGCATATATGGCCTTGAGGACATGACTGCTCAGCTGGCTACGGTTCAGTGATTCAGTGGGTTGAATAGGTGGAAGTGGTCTGGTGTACCTTAAAATGGAACCTGTACTTTTCATTCTTGCTTACATGATTTTTCTCTCATGCTCCAGACTTATCACATGAGTTAACTTCCTTGTATGCAAAATAAGGAAGGCCCAAATGATGGTGTTTACTGCTGCTGGAAACTGTTTAGTAAATTGTTATACTTGTTCAAGGAATAAGTTAAACTTAGCTTGAGCAGGCAGAAAACTTGTCTTTTCAACACTCATCCAGATTGTTAGGTCTTTCTCCAAGAGAAACTTCTTTTGCAAGAGAAAAACTACAGCTACCAAAAAGGTTTCCTTGTTTTCAAACAAAATTACTACAAGAACTGGTATGTAAGGCAGCAGTGCAACAAACTGATACCTGTGAACATGTACCCTGGGGAAATTTAATTCCAGATCCAGTGGGTCAAGATTCCTTAGTGCAGTACTAAGGAGTACCCAACCTAGAGCTGTAAGCGCAAGCTTCAGAACTAACCTTGATCACAGAAGAGGCCACCCCATCCTTCATCACAAATGCACTGCCATTGCGTTTTACAAGTCCCATGGCGGCAGCCTATATGGGGAATGCATTCATCACAGTAGCGGCCTTGCCAACCAGGACGGCAGCTAGAAGAAAAGTCCAATTAAAACATTAATGACATGGAGAAGAGTTTAAGTTTCTATTACAAGGTGACATTTTAAATGATGTTCAGACTGCAGTTTCCATCTACTCACATGCACTCTCCAGGCTTGTTGCAATATCCATTCTGTTCAGTACATCCAGCCAGACAGATGGCTGTGAAGAGAACATTAAAAAGCATAAATGTTTAGGTAAATACACATGGCACTACAGAAGACACTTTAAAAGGATGAAAAGCTTTAAAAAACACTTCCAAGAAGAGTTTTACACTTTCAAAGCTTTGTTTTAAAACTTCTTCATATGGGGAGTTCTGGAGCAGGAGGAAGTGAACAGGGAGAGCCAACACTTGACAAGTTGTCCTTTAGTTTTTCTGTTTATGCAACAAACATGAACTCTTGCAACTCTTGCTAGAAAAGCAGCAAGAGAAAGCAGCTTTGGCTTGTGCTAATGAAAGGCTGAAAAAACCCAATGGTACCCTGAGCTCAGAGTAAAGGTTCCCAATACTACACTGCAACACCTGTCTCGTGTCCTGTGGCTGCAGGAATGGTTGATGGCAGACTTTGTCTGAGCAAGCTGCTACCCTTTTACCCTGCAATAGCTACTGCTATTTAGGGCTATCAGCCAAGGTCCCTTTCCTGCCAGCTCGCTCTTTGCTGCTAAGGCTCTCAGAGGTGCAGCACAGCGTTGGGTGGTTGCAGCCAAAGGGGGCAAAGTCCTCAGCGCGCAACTTTGCCTCTCCAGGCAGGGAGTGGAGAGGTCGGCATGAAAACACGGCCCGGGCCACGGGAGGCCTCCGTGAGCTTTAGAGCCGCGGCCGACGCCCGCGGCGCTGCCCCCCGGCCCCGCTCCCCGCGGACACTCACGGTCGGTGCAGTACTCGCCGGCCCAGCCGGGCAGGCAGGCCAGGCTCCCGTCCGCCGCGCACACGTAGTGCCCGAAGCGGTCGTCGCGGCGCTTGCAGAGGCGGGAGCAGCTCTCCCCGTAGTAGTTCTCGCTGCAGACCACGCGGTAGGAGTAGCGCAGCTGGGTCAGCGGGCCCTGATGCACGTCCTGCGACCAGTCCTCGCCCACCGACAGCGACCGCTGGATCGACACCTGGCTGATGAGCCACTCCTCCGGGGGCGGCCGGGAGCCTGCGGGAGAGCGGGCGCGGGTCAGCGGCTCTGAGCCCGCCGCCTCCCACCCCGCCGGGCCAGCGGAGCGGGGTACCCCGCTCGCACGTACATGTACACATACATACATACATACATGCATACATACATATATACGTAACAGATACGTATACACATATACACAGGCACGCGTGTGGATATTGATGTATGCAAGGGTACAAAAAGGTGGCCACCAGGGTGTGCGAACCCCGGCCAAGGAGACTCAGCCGAGGGGCCTGTGAAAGGAGGGCTGCTGTGAAATATCCTTTTCCTCTCCTCTCAGAAAAACATCCCAAAGCCATTATTCCTTTCCAAAGGGCGGAATTCGAGCAAGGTGTAAAATACAGGAAAAGGCGGACGGGGCTTGCTGGCAGGCTCCCGGCTTTCTCACCGCAGCCCGCCTCGCTTTCCCACGCCAAAAATAAACCGGAGGAAACGCAATTGTGTTGGAGATTAGGCCGGGGCAGAATCAAAGCGGCCCCTGATGGATATCGTTGGGGGACCAGCTCCTGATGGTGGGATAAAGCCGGCCCTGGAGTTATAGTATAAACAGCTGAGCGGGGGGGGCCGTTCGGGACGGGGGGTACACACGGGACGGGCCTGAGGGCGCTCCCGCCGCGCGGGCGCCCCCTGCCGGCGGCGCGCGCAGTATTCACCTTCCGGCAGGTAGTTGGCAGGCGCGTGCCAGGCCTGGATGATCAGGGAGAAGGTTCCCTGCGGGAGAGAAACCAGCGTCAGCCCCGCACCCCACCGCGCACAGCCGGACCCAACCGCACCCACCGCGCCACCGCACACCAGCCCTGCCCTGCCCCGCCGGGCCCCGCGTTTGCGCTCTCTCCCCGCGGCTACACGCTTTCCTCCTTCCCTCCCTCCTACAGACCACGGATACACATCCCCAGTTCCAAGCCCCTCAGCCCCTTGCTTTATTTCTCTTAATAACGTTGATTATCCCAAGTGCTTCTGGTCTGGATGAGCTTTTTCATCGCGCTTACCCCCCCAGCCCTCCCCCGCCCCTTTTTTTTTTTAAAGGAAGTTCTGGAAATAAGTATAAAGGCAAAAGTAGTTTGGTTACAGTACAGGTTGTCAGCCCGCCGCGGTTAGCCTGCTCTTGCCGCCCTCCTGCCCCACCATCGCAATCGGGTTTAAAGCAGAATCTCACCGGCCACGTGAAGTTAAAGGGCAGCTTAATGGGGCTGTCAAATCTCTCTGTATCCTTGATGCTGAAGGAGTTTATTCCCAGAACCGGGGTGATGATGCTGCCGAAGGTGCAGGAGCCCGGGGAAACCACTGCCTGAAAATGTTTCAAACAAACGCGAAAGAAGGTCCTGCAGTTGGGGGAGCAGGGCTTCCCGCTGGCCAGAGACCCGTGGCTATTCACGAATTCGTGTAGCTCCAGCTGGAAGACGCCGGAGCCGGACACCCTCTGCACAAAGGGGAGACACACAAAATAGCCAAATCAGACCTTACCCGGCTTTGCCATGCAAACTTGCTTCCATCACCCGCTTTACATTTTGCGAACCCTTTTTTTTTTTTTTTTGCGGTTACCTGCTGCAAAATCGTTAACAGAAACGTCAAGCCAAAGATGCGCAAGGCTGTCATCCTTGTGTTACTCGAGCTTCCAGTTCTTAGTGGGTTTAGTTTTCCTTCTGTATTCCTCAAATGGACCAAGGAACGCTTCTCGATCGAGGGAGAAAAGAGAGGCGTCACGGCGATTCTCCTGGAGCAACCTGCTCTTCCAAATATTCCCCGAGCACCAGCAGAAATCGGAAGGTAAAATCCAGGTGTCGATCCGTCCCCTTCTGGGAATTAATCCTGCAGCCAGCCGCCGACCTCTGATCGCTGTCCTCGCCTTTATAAACTCCAAAGCCGGGTGGGTTTGGTGAGAGACGCGGAGGGGAGTGCTTAGTGTGGAACCGCTCCTCCTTTAACCGGTGCTAACAGCGCTCAGTAAATGGAAAACTTGCTTCGCTTCGAGCTGTTTATATAGTTGCCTCGCATCCTCACAAGCTCATTATGTAAACTGTCAGTCAGACTCACGGTCAGATCCCTCCCCTTTCCATCTTTCCTTTCTGGAAAAAAGAACCAAATGTTGCGGAGAGCCCTCATATCCCGAATTAATACCCTGCTGCCGCCGCCGCCGCCGCTGCCGCGCTGCCCGCCGAGGAGCCGAGCTGATTACGAACGAGCCGAGCATCTGTTGAGATATTTACGGCGCTCACACTGGGAGAGAGAGTTCCCTCGAAAATCAGACGCCTCTCCACAGGGCAGCTTTCTACGGCGGCCGAACAATAGAGAATGAAATGTTTAATAAAAATACGCTTGTTAGCTAGTTTGTTTGTTTGTTCCCCATTCCCCTCCACCCCCCAACTCCACGCGTGTCCTCCCTCCCCGGCCATGTCCCGGGGCGGCGGGACGGCGCGGTGCGGGGCGGTGCGGTGCGGTGCGGTGCGGTGCGGTGCGGTGGAGCGCCGGCCGGCCGGCGGGCAGGAGCTGCCCTGCCCGGGGGGGGCTGGCCCCGGGTGGAAACCAAAAGTAAAACGGTGTTTGCCCGGCAGGCAGGCACCCAGGGCGCAGCGCCCGGCTCTGGGGCGCCTGAGCCGCAGGCCCGGCCCCATTCCCGACCCCGACTAACGGAGCCCACCGAGGAAGGGGTGGGTGATGGCAGGGAGGCGGGCACGGCGGGGATCGACGGGCGCTCGGTCGCCCCTCCGAATTCGGTGGCGAACGAGCACTCCAGCGAGGTGGCCGGGGTCGACAGCAGGGACGGAGCTGGGTTTTCCCGGGGCTGCCCCGGCTCCCAGAAACATAGGCAAGGGGAAATCTTGGGCGCCTGCAGGCAAGCGGGGCGGGAGCGGGGCCGCGGGTCGTGTCTGGCCGCTTGGCCGCGGCCGGGTTGCGGTCTGGCGTGTGCCATAAAGCCCTTGGCCTGATTGCAGCGTGCGCTTATTGTTGGGTCGCGTGTCCCTCATTAAAGCCAAGCACAGAGAAGGCCTTTCATGTGGCTTTTTATTTCAGCTTGTTAAATGGATGGGAGGCCGGAGGGGGGAGGGAAGGAGGGAGGGAGAGATAAACCCTCAGCTGTATGATAATGAGGTCTTGCCACCTTTCTGCCAGCGGCCGGCGCGCCAGGCTGCGGGCCTCCGCGGCGTGGGTCACCTGGGGAGCAACGCGGGGCGCAGCGCGCTGCCGGTCCCCTTCCGCCCCTCTGCTCTCCCAAAGGGTCTGTTCTCACAGCGTTACTTCCCCACTCCGAGTTCTTCTAGGGGGGATAAGGATAGACGGGGATCTGGATCGTTTCCAGGCGAGGCAGCATGGGGAGGGCACACTCCAGCCTAACTTCCCAGGCCGTCGCGCTCCTTCGTACATTTAACGCGGCTCCTCTCCCTGGAGACCAGCTTTGGCCCGGGATGTGGTCAGGGTCTAAACTCCCGGGGTGTCACCGGGAGGGCCGGCGGGGGGAGACGACACGGCTTCGCAGAGAAAGCGCGAGAGAAAGCCACGGGCATCGCCGCCGTGGATTGGTTTGGGGAGAGGAGCCGGCTAGAAATCGGGGTCGCCACCAAAAGAGGATTAAAACTTCTCCCGGTCCCCACTGCGCCTGTGAAAGCCGGAGCCGGGAGGCACAAACTCTGGTAATGTCGGGGGACTGCACCCGAGGCCGAGCACCCTTGGCTTGGCTCCGTCCCGAGTAGCCCGGCTGTCGCCTGGGGTACGTGTTTGTGCGGACGGGAGCCGTGTCCGTGGTGGAGATAAACCGCTAGGCAGAGAGGCACAGGCGAGGAGCTCTTTTGTCTCGGCCTCGTAAACAAGTGGGAAGGAGGAATGTGTCGCCACTGATGAACTCGGAATTTTGCAGCGATCCACCCGGCCAGATCTCGGCTTTACCAGCAGCAGCGTCAACTGTCAAAATCAAATCTGATGCTAATAGCTTCGGTACTAAATAAAATGAGAGGCTAGATAACATCAGTGCTTGATAAATGGTAATGAGTGTCTAACCTAGGGGAACAGAAGGGCTGTGGGGCTCTTTAATTCAGTATTGAAAGGCTAGCTGGGTACTGCAGGCTCTAGCAGATGTTAGTATGTGTGTGTTTTGATTTTTGACTTGTATTGGACGTTTATTAGGCTAACCAGAGCCACCCCACGCATGGCCACTTGGTCCAGGCACCATCTGGCACAAGCAGGGCAGCGTGCAAGAATAGGGCCTTGCTTTGGTGCTGAGGATCCACAGGCAGCATCTACCATATGGACCCGGAGCTAATGTAGGTTAAAGCAAGACAAGCTCATCTCTGCTTTTCACAGCTCCACCAAACCTCTCTGCCATCCTAGCAGAGTGCACCTTGGCGGCTGGAGGAGAGCTGCCACCTCTGCCTTCCCCCAAATCTGACCAAAGGGGTGCAAGCCCCCCAGGCACTCCTCAGCCCACTCAACTGTCCTTGGGTGGCCACTATTTTTCGAGTCAAGCTTTGCACCTAGCTTTGCTTGTTCCCGGCAGCAGCAGAAGTCGCTCCATCTCCCGTGTCGTCCCCCCCAGAATCAAATATTTTCAGAAGCTTGGGTGAGTGGTGCAAAACAGATGCTAAATCCTCCTCGAAACTCCAGACCATTATTTTGATTGCAGCTATAAAAAGAGTTCGTAATAAAATAATAACAGGGGAATATAATAAACCACCTGCTGCATGTTGACACACACGCACAGGGAGTTCAGATAAAAAAAAAAAAGAAGTTTCACTAATAGCATCAAACAGCTGAGCCTGAAAGTCGGCCTAGAGCAGATTAGAAGCGCAGCTCCTGCAAACTCTTTCCTGGCCCAGCACGCCACCCTGGGTCACTTGGAGAGCAACAGCCCAGCCACCTCCCATAAGATCCTCATCTCAGTTCGAGGGATGCCTGTCCTCGGGACAGGGGGAAAGCACGCAGAGCCCCCGGCTTTGCCTAGGGGCGGCAGTAGGGTGCCAGCAGCCCCTGTCGGGATGCTGGCCACTCACCGGACCGGACATACCCAGTGGTCGCCGCCTCCCCGTCCTTTCCACCCTGCTCCCTATCTCTCCAGCTCACTTACTCGAGGTCAGGGCGCTTTCTTCCCCTCTTTCGCGCCCCATTTGCTGCCGGTTTATCTCCAGGCTGGCCCGGCTGAGCATACGCGTGGCCGGGCCAAACGCATCTTGCTAACGAGACAACGTTAATTAATTCCGGGCGGGTGAAAGTTGCCAGCCTGCCCAAGCCATCCCTCCCTCCGAGCCCTCGTGCCAGGCTGCCCTCCTCCGTTCCCGGGGGGACGTCCAGCGCTCCCCATCCCCCCCTGGATGTGTCCGGGCCCTCCCCCCCCCCC
>VZTE01003367.1:548429-562584 GCA_013397775.1 Eulacestoma nigropectus
GGGGGAGCCCGCGGCAGCCACCGCCGGCGGGCCCGGGCCCGGCCAGGCTGCGCTCCCCGCCGCCCGCTCACCCCGAGCCGCCCCGCGCCCAGCCCGTGAAGAAAAGCACATTTCTGTTAAAGGCTGTAACGATCACTATTGAGTCTCTCGCTACAAATCGATGGCTTCTTTTCCATACAAATGCCTGCTTATGCCTTTATGTTCTCCATCTGTTTGTAGCTAACACCTGCCATTCAATAAATCGATTTGGCCATTTAATGTAACAGCTTCCCGGGACATTTTTTCATGCCAGATGCCACAGCAGCTCCAAACCTCTACCCCAACCCAGCGCCCCATCCGCAGAGCGGCCCAGCACGGGGCTCCGCCTTGGCAGAAACCTGCTGCTGGGGTGTGGAGCAGAGCTGAAAAGTAAAGAAAATACGAAAAAGTGGCTTTATTAAAAAAAATAAACACTAATCCCACCGATTTTATTTTACCTTTTTCTTTAGTGCTGTGGTTTCTCTGTACCTGGGGAAGTGGCATCTGGTCCTGGCTACTAGCGGCAGGTGTACAGGTGGTGCTAGGATTCCTGTGGGTCACAGGCATCAGGGCAGTTTGTGACATTTTTGGTACCCTTTTATTTTACTTACCAATAGATACTTTGCATGTTTTAGGGGATTTCATATTTTAAGGACACAAAGACACTTCCTGCAGTTTATCACCCCATGACATGGGGCAAAGTTCCTTACAGGGACTTGTGGGATGAGAGGCCCCAACATTTTACTTGTTTCAGGGGGTTAACCCCTCTTTGAGAGGCCACTCTGATGGGCATCAAGGTTGAGCCACCCAGCCTTCAGTCCCTGACAGGAAGAGCAAGGGGAGGTGAGTGCTCGCCCACGTGTTGCTCTGCCCCATACCTTGTCAAACCTTCGGTTTCCTTTTGGCTGCCCCAAAACATTTTCCCTGCTAAGATGACAGGGATAGAGAAAGGTGATATCTCTCTGGGTGTCACCCCGTAGGGAAGGGAAAACAGCATCTGGGGATATGAGAAAGTGATATAATAAAGCATGGGGAAGTTACGGGGCTGTCTCCTCATGGAGGAAGGGAGCAGCTCTTGGGCTGGCCGAGTTCCTCTAGAGGAAGTGATTTCAGTATTGCTAGGATTTTGTTTGACTACATTTGTTGTATGATTTATTGTGCCTAGAGCCTTTGAAAGGTGCCTTTGCTTTAAATTTGAATAAATACGTAAAATGAAACATAATACAAAAAATAGTTAGGGATATGCACATATTTCAGCCATGTGGGTCTGTTTCTTTCCTAATTAATTCACTGCAGGCCATGGATACTATTTGTAAATGCACCTGTAAAAGCCTAATTTGCTTTCAGAGACAGAAAGTCATGCAGTTGTTTGGCACTTTTACCCGAGATAGCTGGATAAAATTGGGATTTCTCATTAAAAGCACCCCTGGAAGCTATGGCAGGAACTGAGAGTAGTTACCTGAGAGATGACCAAATCTTTCTCTTTATTTTGAGTCTGAAAGTTGTGGGTGAGATCGGCAGGGGAGAGTTGGCGGGAAGATTTCTCACTGGAACAGAAGTTCCCATGTTTGGTTTCATATACAAGTCATGTATGGATCAACATTCATGGATGGGACAGTGGCCTGAAGCAGCATAACAAAACAAGTACAGGCTGCCTTCTTAAAGGGGAAGAATTCCCTTTGCAGGCTCCATAGTAAATGTCCCATGGGCCAGGCTTTGGGAACTCCAGCATCAGAAGGTCTGTGTCTTCAAACAGATGGCCAGGCAGCCCTTGGCTACTTAGAATATGTTTGGGGCTGTATTATGTAGCACTGAGTAAAGAGATCTGTCACAGAAAAACAGTAAAAGGCAGTTTTAACCCTTCCCCTGGGGAGTGGCGTGGATCCATGCTCTGCCTGTGTTACCAGTCCCTGCTCTCCTGTCCCCCATCCCGAGCCCACGGGATGTTTGGTAGGGGCCCAGCATTGTGGTGCTCACTTCAGTCAGAGGAGGAAGCCTCAGACCTCTGGCATGTGAGAGTTGGCAGAGCAAATCCCAGAGGATGGCCTCAGTGCAGCCACTGTGCAGCTTGTCCCAGAGGACAGAGAGAAGAGCAGAGCAGTGTTGGGAATAACTTCTGGAGTGGCCCGACGTGCATGGCACCCAACCCCGCATGCATCGGAGACTGATGACATGCCATCATCCCCAGTTGTGCTTGGGGCTGATCCCTCGTAGCAGGTGGTGTCCTGCCATCAAGGCATTGTGGCTGCACCGGGTGTTTGCTGAGCTCTTCTGCTTTCCTCACTCTTCTTGTAGTCTGGTGTTGGGCAGAAGCTGTTAAACTCCCAGGGCTGCATTTCTGGAGACATGTGTAGGCCAGTACTGGCAGAAAAAGGTCTGTGGGACTCAGTGGAGTTGCACCTGCTTGTGCACCAGGATAAGCTGCAGCAAGGCAGCAGCAACAGCAAACATCTCAGAGCTGCACACTGGTAAAAGTTAAAGGTATTTAAAATACAGCTGGCCACTTAAGTAAGAAAATCCACTTTGAAATCCCTTCACCAGAGGTAAAACTTGCTAATGACTTGAGAGGAAGACCATCCTGACTTTTTATCCCTAGCATTTATATTTATTTCTAGTAAAAAAAGGTTTTAACCAGGACCAGCTGCTTCCACAGCCAATCAAAACCAGTCCTAGATTGTCCAGATGGAGTCACTCAAGACAGAGACTTGAACAAGGGCTGCCACTGGCTCCAGGATTTCTGGGTTTGTCCTATTTTAAGAAGACCTCGCATCCTGCAAACACTGCTTATGGGAAATGATTGGGGTCAGAAATCCTAGTGGGGGCTCATGAGGCAGCCTCATGTGGAGATGTGGCGATGTGGCATGTTGACATTTTGGCATAACGAGGTGATGATTTTATGTTAGCATCAGCCCTCCAAGAGGAAAGTAAATATGTGACATATTGTTCAGGGAAACAAAACAAACCAGACGATGAGGTCCTGTGCCCAGTGACTGATGTAGCCTCTGCAGGCCCATGCAAAACCTCTATTCCTTTGTGATCTGGGGATGCTGGGAAAATAAGTGCATCAGGGTATCCAATACCCATCCCTGGACCATCCAGCCCTCCTCGCTTTTTGTCTTTGTGTGCGGCCATGCAGGGAGCAAACACAGAGCACCCGCTGAGTTTCTATTGTTTCTCCTGTCTAATGGCCCGACTTAGCCATGGAGGAGCGGGATGGATTTGCGCCTTGTGCACATTGTTCTTGGGGTTCAAAAGAATACTTAAACTAGAGCAGTAGTTAGTATGACAATAGAATAGAAATGAACATTCACTCCAGTGGCTCTGGATGGCACAGGGGCTTAGATAATGGGACAAGGGAGAAGAAAATTAATGAATCTATCTGTTTTTCTGTTGACCTACAGCATAAATATCTTGTCACTCATATGTGACAGCAAATCTAGTTGGCTGGTAAGAGCCCAGCTCACTCGAGCTCCCAGCTCTATTCTTTAAATCAAAAGTTTCATCAGGTAATTTAGCAGACAGAAAAAAACTGGTTCTTGACCACATATCGAGCCCCAAATGGATGAGCAATAAACACTTCATCTGTGAGTGTTAAATGATGTAAACCAGTGGTACGCTGCTGGCACAGTACGACTCCTTCCTCCCGCTCTGTGCCCAAGGATGGTCACAGAGGTGCTCTTTTGCAGCCTACACAGGAGCCTCTCTTGAGTTGAGCAGCTGTGAGGACTTCCCATGAGGCTCTTAAGTGCTTTTATATAGGACTATGCTGCTACCCTTAGCCAGCAGCAAGGGATCAAGGAGTCTTCTGTCACTGGGTGCCCTTTGTCAGAGTCTGCTTAAGAGTGGCAACCGCTGAAGTCTCTGCAGGTGACCAGATCACCTGCAGGAGGGCAGACAGCAGCATCCATCACATCCTGACGGGAATGAAGCTGTCCTGAAGGAGCAATAAGGTTGACATACTGTCCTCTTTAAAAGCCTGGGGTGAGGCAAGGCCCCATTCTGTGTGGTTCTTCTCGTATATACACGCACAAACGCTGTGTGGAAACCCTGCTTCTCAGAGCCTCCATAACAACCTTTTAATAGGTACACAGGCTACATTCATTATCTACATTTCCTCTTGAGTCAACACTGAGAGGTGGGACCATACTGCTCATTCTGGGAGAGAACTCTGAGCTAGACAAGAGGAATCACCATCTGCAGAAACCCTTCCCTCTCCATTGACTCCAGAGGACCCTGCATGACTCAATCAGGTGAGACCCCTTACTTTTAGAAAGTTAAAGCGAGGTGATCCTTCCCTTAGTGCCTGAGTAGAGCAGGGATGATATGGTTTACCCTGATGCACAGCAGCTCAGGTGGAATCTGAGCATCAGCCACTGGCCAGTGCTTGGAATGTTTGGCTGAGATTAGGATCAGGAGTGTCTTAGTTCTGTCAAGAGCACAATCCTTACGACAAAACTTGCAGAACTAGGTATAAGGTGTAAATAAATACAGTCTCATAGATTGCTTGCATTTTGGCACTATTTCCATTGAAACCTGCCTTATGCCACAGCAGGACGCCTGAGTAAAAGGCATCATTACATCCCAGAAAATGTGCAAGTTGGGATATCTGGATTAAGCCAGAGATCTTTACCACAGTCATGATACTGAATGGATTAATTGGTAAAATCAAGTTGTGCACTGTGGATTAGATTTTGAGCATCCTTCCAACTTTGGGGGCAGGGGAGTCTTATGCAGGATTCTGTTTGAGGCCCGTTCCTAACAAAATCTGGGGCATTGCAGTAAAGGTGCAAAGAATGCTTCAGATAACATATATCACAACTAATAAACTTTTTGCAGGTTACAGAGCATTTCCATTTTATTGTTTATACATTGACATGCTCCAAAACAGATAGTGTGATGAATCAATAGCTTTTAAAATATGTCTGGATTTTATTACTTCATTAGGGGATCTCATAGTTAACCCTTGAATAATCAGCTTAAAAGCAGAAGGCAGATTTACTGGCATACGGTTTTACATGGACGCTTTGCTGGTCAGGTGCCAAGATATATAGCAATTTAGATGTCCAGCGTGTTTATTATCTAGTACCTAGCAGAGGCTTTAGCCTTCAGTCTTGAATCATACATGGTGGCAGCTCAAGTTGTTGGATAGTATCACCAAACTGGGATTCTTTAACTCTTGTACTGGGAAACATTCTGTTCATGATGAATTGACCAGTAAAGACACTTTACATGCTTATTTTGGTGCCTGCTTGTTTCCCCATTTAAGAGTGTTGGCCACATTTTCATGTTGTGTTTCATTTCATTCTTGCTTCAGACCCCCTGTGGATGAGTGCTGCTTTTTGTCTCATTTTAGAAACAATTCACAGCTGATACTTTTCTGCTAACTCTTTGAGTTGATGAAAATAGTAAGCACTCATTTGCAAATACTAATTGCAGCCTCAAAGTATTCCTAGATGTAGCTTTTTTATTTGAGTTTTTGCAAGGCTTTTATGAGCCTTTTTCCTCATAATTTCCCATTCCTTCTTCCATCAGAAAGGGTAGCAGGAGTTGCAACAGGAGAGTAGTCTATGTCCTAGTGCCTTGAATTTTAACCACTGATATGATATCTGGTTTTTCTCAGACCAAGTCTGTATGACAGGGGACAACTTGCCTTACGTTAGCTCTCCAGCAGTGACTGCCACCAGTGGAGGTCTAGCAGGGAAGCAATGACAGAAGATGCTGAAGATAAAAGTCTGTCAGGAATACAACTGGTAGTCCAAATTCCGCTTGCTCCCTCCTACCTGCTCTTCTTGCCTGGGGGGGAGCCCAGTTCACTGGTACAGTAAGGGTGGGTGGCACAGGAGCCATATAATCTCACAAAATATCCTCTGTGATGAGCCTGTTTCAAAGTCTCTCTTCTTGCTACAGCTGGTGACAAAATGGTTAAAAATAGGAAATATATTCACCTAAGAACCATGAGAACCACTACTGTGGTTCTCACGAGGCTCTTACTGAAGGTGGCATCACTATTTTCACTTGAGGCAAGGCAGCCCTGCCAGGAAGCTCTTCCTAAACCCAGAGGCAGGTGTCCCATGTGATGTGCACTGACCTGAGCTCTGTTGCTAGCCAGCACTACAGCAGGATAGGAGTGGAGAATTGGAGAGAGAAAAGCTGTGTAACAGGAAAGACACTTATCCTTGGTCTGTTGCTGGTACAGTTTTGCATGGAGTTTGCAGCTGAGGCCAGAGACTGGAGGATATTTTGGACGGAGAATAAGCACTCAGGTGCTGAAGCTGATGTTGCTTGCCAAGATCTCAGCATAAAGAATGAAGGAAAGATGAAAAAGGACATAAGAAAACAGTAAAAGGAGAAGAAGTATGGAGGTAATTTCTTTGAATGGGGTGGAGAAGAAGGTGGGACAGAGGACAGGGGGCTGGGTTTAAAGAGGTGCCCAGGAAGTCTGCTTTAGCCCACAAACCCATGATATCCCAGATATGGGTGTATTTGCTCTTCTGAAGGCAACCATTTGGGAAAAAAACCAATCAACAACTGCATGCCTTTGCTGTGCATTGGTTGGCATTAGTTCTCAGAACAGGTTCTTAGCTCTGACTCTTTATCTTCTTATTTACCAGACTGGCAAATTGGTGAAATCAAGCTCAATTCTAAAATTGCTGTTCACATGACTTTCATTCACATTGCTTTTATCTGCACAGTCATTCAGACGCAGCCAGCAAGGGTGATTAGAAAATTCACAAAAATCCCCACACTCGGAGTGGCTACAGCCTGGATGAGGAAGTGCCAATAAAAGCTGCTGTACAAGTACAATACTTAAAGAACAGGACCTTTCTTAGGAAAACATAGCAATGTTCACAGTATGACTGAGTTCTGTGGTGTATCAACACCAAAGCATTTTCAGTTCACTCCTAAAATAACAGAGACTGGCAATTTTTGTTGCTTAGAAATCTGCTGGAGAGTCAAAGCCTTGTATTGCTGTGGACACCAAAGCACCTCTAACAACAGACTCAGTACTGCCATATTTATTGATGTGCTTTGTGTAGAGCTTAGCTAGCCTGGAAATGTGCTGCCCATAATCCTATCAGACGCTGTTAAACCAATGAAAGCAGCCACCAAATTCTGTGTCAGTGGGTCACGGTTCAGACCAGGTTCCTGTGATGCCCCAAACTAATTTTTCTTGAATTCAGTGCAGCTGGGAGATTTTTGACAGGCAACTTTATAGACTGATGCTCTCCTTTACTAGTGGATCCACTACAGCAAGAGCAGACAAAGTGCAAGATATTCTGTGCTACTCATCTGTTGTGGTTTAACTCCAGCCTCTCGCTCACTCCCTCCTAGTGGGATGGGGGAGAGAATCAGAAGGTCAAATGTGAGAAAACTGATGGGCTGAGATAAACACATTTTACCAGGCAAAGGAAAAACTGCAAAGGTGTAAACAAAGCAAAACAAGGAATTAATTCACTATTTCCCATGGGCAGGGAGGTGTTCAGCTCTTTACAGGAAAGCAGGGCTCAATCACACATAACAGTGACTTGGAAAGACAAATGCCATAATTTCAAATATCCTCTTCCCTTCTTTTTCCCCTCTTCCCCCTCTACTCTACGTACTGAACATGGTGCCATAAGGTATGGGATATCCCTTTGGTGAGTTGGGGTCAGCTGTCCCAGCTGTGTCTCCTCCCAAAAGCTGTGCACCCCCAGCCCACTCGCTGGTGGGGTGCGATGAGAGGCAGGGAAGGTCTTGGCACTGTGTAAGCACTTCTGTGCAGTAATGAAAACATTGCTGTGGTATCAACACTGTTTTCTGCACAAATCCAAACCACAGTCCCCTACTTGTTACTATGAAGAAAACAAACTTCATCCCAGCCAAAACCATCACATCATCTAGTGTTCCTTCATGGCAATGTGGAGGGGTAGCCAGTAGCATTAGAAAGTTTGTACTACACCCATCAGAAAAAATGCTTGCATGCTTTGCATGTGGATTGGTATCCAGGGGCAGTAAGGCAGAAGCCATCCAATTCATTGTATGCAACATAGGTAGTGTGTAGGGGTGAGAGTGTCTTTTGCTCACTAACACGTTGGGTGGTGACTTGGAGAGAAGCCACCAGTCCCTGAGCCAGCAGGTCCTGCTTGTGATTTTGCCGAGACTGCTGAGCTGCTGTTTTCCAGCAGCGGTTAACTTTGGGGATTGTAGTCTAAAAAGTCTCAGGGTTGAATGAAATATGGAGCTCTCAGTTGCTAACAAAGGGAAGTTGATTTACATTGCTTTGACCTAAAGGTTAATAAGTCACAGAAGTAATTTCTGTCTATTAGTCCTTTGTAATTTCAAGTCCTTAAAATTTGGAGTGAAAAGTTTTATCTATACTTGGTAAGTTATGTAGGGATAGTCAGAAAGTACCTGACCCTCCAGTTTTTGTCTCTATCCTGTCCTAATGCAGTGCCACAGTAACAGGAAGACTTCCCTTAGCTGGGCTCAGGGCAGGGTTGTCCATCAGGATTTAGATACTATTACTTTCCTCTCCTCTGTCTAGATGAGATCTTACTCTGTTTGGGATGCTGGACTGCCATTGCCTGCTGGGATATCTGGAGAGGGAGAGCATTTGGGCAATAGGGAGCAGAGCAGCACCAAGCAGGCTGAAAGCCCAATTCAAACATGCAAATCTGGATCAATGTTTTGCGTTGATCAGAGAGGGGGTTTTTTGAGAGACCCAGGTCTCCACTGGCTCTGACTAAGTGCTGAAAGCTAGTCTATCAAAGGAAGCTATTTCTGTAGCGATAACAGCTGACATTTTGTGCCAGCTCTTTATCAGTAAAGCAGCTCACAAATCAGGGTAAACCAAAGTATTGCTCTGGGAGCAATGACTGTTTTGCCCTGGCCATTTCCCTGGAAATTGAGTGTGTGGGCATGTGGGAGTGTGCATGCTAGTGTTCAAGTGAGATTTCTTACTAGACCTATTATTAATGTATGTTTTCTCTCTCCCCAAACCAGGGAGTTACTTAAATAATTTGTCAGAGGTTTATAGACACATGATGATTTCTGTGGGGTTTGGTAGTGAGCTTGCTGGTAACACCTAACACTGGGTACCTGTCTGTTTTGATGGACTCTAATTCCAAAAGGATGCAGAGAACCTCACCACATCGGCACCATGTACATATCCAGGGCAAAACCACACTGCTTTTCCAGGACATTAGTGGATACTGCATGATAATGAAAGTCCTTCTCTTGCTCTGTTCACAGGCAGGGCCTGAATCCCAAGTGACTTTTGATGGCCCCATGTCATGTGGCAGGTGATCACTTCTGCCCACTGAATCTGTGAAGCTCTCAATAGACCAAACTGTCTCATGCTTGCTGTTGTTTTCACACCTTCCTTTGGGAACATGCAGGTAGAATCTCAGATGGTTTTAGGACAGGACTTGGGGGTAAAAAACTGCCTGTGCTTCAGATCTGCAATATTGTCATCTTTGGAGCTCTGCACAGGGCTCTGGTCTTTCCATCCACAGGAAAGGGGCAGGAAAGAACTACAAAATATTTGAGGAGATGGAGTGGCAGCTCCATTCACATCTGCCAGCAGTGGAGTGAGGGACCTGTGAGAACACACTCTGCGAAATCTGAAGACAAAGCTTGAACAATGCAGTTACTGGCAATATATATGACCTTGGACTGATACAATGAGAAGAGACTGGTTAGCTCAGTGGTGTATTTTCCACACAGAGAGCAAATGAATGCTTAACTGATGTTATATCTTTATTTCTTCTGTCCATCCAGAAGTCAAAACTATAGGAAACTACTAGAATAAGCAAGAGCTGCCCATTTCTTTGGTGCATTGCCACCTACACACAGTCATGGGCTATTAACCTTCACAGCAAGTTCTCTTTCACCTACAAGCCCTGTCACTCAGCCCATTAACGTGGTTTCTTTGAATCTTGGTTTTGTCTTGATACCGCTATTTTAATAAGAGCTGAATCTGTAGAGAGCTGTTATCACCTTGAGATTATTGTCCTGATCTTATCATCTTGTGAACACAGAGCAGAGTTTAACTGAGGTGCAACTTAGAGGAACTGAAAGTGGGCTGTGTGCACTCATTTATGGTAAATAAGAAGTTCACTGAAAAAAGGTGGATTGTCTGTGAGTCAACACCTATACCTGCTTTTGTGGTGTGTCATGCCCTAGTATTTGCTAGACTGTGCAGGAAAGACTGCATCCTTGTTCCTGTTATGATTAAGTTCTACCCTACCTGACAGCAGGTACCTCTCTCAGCTATGCAGAGGGTTGTGCTGATGTTGTTTTGCTGGGAGCATAGAAATGGTGACTATGTGCAGTGGATCAGCAGATGTATGGTAACCTTTTCTGCTTTTCAGCTCTCCATCCAAGGAGAAAATTCATGCTTTTGTTTTTGTTGGGTTTTTTTGTCACAGTCACAGAATTGCAGCTGGCTCAGCCAGGGCCCGTCAGAACATGGTTTTGTTGACTCAAGATTATTAATGTAGCAGATTTCAGTTGGAGATGCTCACAAATGTGGGACTTTCTGAGTTAATCTTCATAAAAGAAAAATTGGCAGCAGAAGGTATTTTTGAAAAAGCAAACTAAAGTAAAGGAAAGAAGCGGGTGTGAAGTAAATTATTTGCAGTGGAGTGTTTTCCTTTCTGAACTCGCAGAGAATGTAAGGGTATTTCCTGGGGACAAGAATGTCACATTTAGAGGTGTCCTTCCTTTGCTAATACAGAGGCAAAAATCCCTTAACAGTTAAATATTTCCTGCTCAAACATGCCCATTACAGGCAGAAGAGGTTCTGTGATTAGTGTTTAATGGACCTTTGGGTCTTTGGTTTAGTTCCCACATACATTTAATTTGCTGTGAAGAATAAAGTTGCAATACAAATGATTAAGGAAGTTTTTCCAAATCATGTTATTGTTTCCTTTGTGCCTGAGCAATTCCTGCAAAGAAGGAAACATGAACTAATATAACATATTTATCACATATCTCAGAGAATGCTGTGGCCGTTGCTAGAGGAGATTTCTCTTCATAAACCCACCTATTGGATTTTTCCACCAGAGAGAAAAAGTTTTCTAGGTGGCAACCCAATTCAGTGCCCTGCCCTGCTGGTGTCTTTTTGAGAGAAGCTGAGCTTTCGTGATCCCTGAAGAACAGACTGCGCCACATAGTTATTGAAACATCCTAGAGATTTTCGTGCTACAGCAGGAGCTTTGGGTCCAAAAACTGGTGCAAAACTTCTGGAGGGAAAGAGTCAGCAACATATGAAATGCAAAACAATCAGTGGATTTCTGTCATCTCCCACGTCTAAGCAGCTTGCTCAGGGCATAGTCTTTTTGGTAGACTCTTTGAGTGTGGTAAACCTCGCACTATTTGCTGTCTCTTTATACCTTATAAACTGATCTGGTTGAAGATGTCCTTGCTCGTTGCAGGGGGGTTGGACTACATGACCTTTAAAGGTCCCTTCCAACTCAAATTATTCCATTATTCTATATTGCAAGCAGAAACAGTGTTTTTCTGTCTTTATATCAACGTTCAGCTTAGGACTGGCTTCAGAATCTGGAGGAAAAGATGCAAGGCAGTTCTGATGTAGCTGATATGCTTATTTGAAGATGGCAGACATATTTGAAGAGGGAATTTAGACCTTTTGGCTTTCACTGCTGCAGCCAGCTGCTCTTTCAGGTGGGCTTTGCCAAATCTACCCTCAGCTTAGTGTCAAGCCTGACTTGCAAAAAAAGGGCAAAATACTTATTGTTTTTCTTAACAAGTAGGTTCTGCATGTTCCTCAAGTCTTGCAGTGGGTCTGGCTTTGCTAACGAGTCTTTGGCCTAAAGCAACCTGGAACAACACTGCTTGAGAAATGCCTCCTACACAAGGTCTCCAGTACTCTTGACTCCCTTTTGAGTGAAGAGCATCTTGGGAACAGTTTTTCCTTCAGACCTGGAAAGTGTAACCCCAGGTGTGATCCTGCCTTGCACTGTGAACGTGACTACATGCATATGTGAGTATGCAGGGGAGAAACACACTCAAAACTTCTGAAGCTGGTGTTGAACATTTGGAGGTCCCACTGAACATCACCCTTGCAATTTGATGTGTTCAGCAGAATGCTGTAAAAACTGCAAAGGTTCTGTCCTGTTCTGCACGTCCCTCTGACTGAGGTACTTCAGGAGTTGAGCCCATGGTTGTGCCCGCTGCAAAAACACCATCACCTGAGTAGTGATGGGTTTGAGGGACGTGGATATTTGGAGGTAGGAACAATTCAGATTCCAGGTTTCAAACACTGACTGTGAAATGTGCAAGATAGTTTTTTACCACCCTTCAACCCACTGTATTTCTATCATTAATCCTTCAGTGCAACTAACCCTCACAGTAGGTGAACTTTTTCCTTTTTCCTCTTGTCATACATCTAGGTTCCACTTTGTGCCTATTCTAATTATTAGTGAAATACAGCATCTTTATGATGCCCTGGTAGTCCACAGACTCCAGTCTGGGGCAGGAAATTCCCATCATTAAGGGTTTGCTGAACTCTCTCTCTCCAGAAAATGACATTTACTAATTACATCATTTTGATGTATATGATACCCAATCCAAACATGTTATAAATTAGCAAGAGCTCATTTGTTTCATGAAAAGTATTGTTCTTCTTTTATTCAATGACCTTTTTGTTCCTCTACATCCTGGACCAATCAAGTGCCGGTGCAGTCGCTGACTTCTGAGCACAGACAATAGCTTATTCCGTCTATTCTGTTCAGATGACTGTAGGAATAGGCAGTCACTTTGTCATGTGGAGACTGGAGGTTGTATAAAACCCTTTTTCCCACCATTTACAGAGAGTCTGAATCCTGAGAGGAAAACCCTGTCATAATAATAATAATAATCCAGAAGCTAGAGCCCATTGAAGTTTTCTCAGCTTTATGATTTGGGTGGGGCTGGAATGCAGCCCTCCCCAGCCAAGACTCCCTCAGATTTTTAGAGCTATAGCATGGATTGCCTTTCCTTACATTTCTAGTAGCAGGTTGTGTGTTTTTCAGTGAGCTTCATATGCAGCATCCACAGAGAAGCTTCATTGATTCACAAATGTAGTAGGTCCAGGGGCTGACTGGTGCAAATCCATTGCTTTCTTCTCCAAACATGCTGGGACAGGGAGTGCCTTTCTCCTGTGCGCTTGTCAAGTGGCCCAGCACAACAGTCCCGGGCTGGACTGGTGGTGGCTGTTGTTCAAACACACAACAATCCGCAGCCACCTTCTCAATGCTGCAGAGCCTGTGGCCTGTTAATGAAGCATGGTGGCAGGCTCTGCTCCAGATGAAGCTTCCCATGGGGAATTTCTCTGGGAAGGCTCCTGGTTGGAGAATGGAAGGAGCAAGCTGATGGGGGAACCGACACTGTAGCAAAGTCCTTAGGTTCTTTTTGTGAGTGGCCTCAGCAAACGCCACCCTGGGACTGGGACAAGGGGTGTTGAAGTGCTGGGGAGATGCAGGTGGGTCATGGCAGGGGCTTCTACTGTGCCAGGAGGCTCTGCCTGGCAGTGTTTTGTACCATCCATGCACCAAGATAGCTGCAAGATTCTTTTGGCCAGCCAGAGGGGAGCTGTGACCAGCGGAACCTCTTGGGCAAGGTCAGAGCCCATGGCTACCCCATACCTGCAGCCTGTGCAGCCCCAGCCTGCAGCAGCCTCTCACCATGCCACAGGGCCCCAGGGAGCAGGCAGGGACAGAGTGAGCAGGGAGCAGAGGCAGGAGGAGGACTAGGACTGTTGTAAATCCCAGGAACGCAGCAGCTTGCCAGTGCCGCTGCTATCCACAGGGGAAGCACTGAGACAGAAACTGAGAGGCGTCACACGTGTTTGGTAGGGCTAGGAGAGGGCTGAGAGACCTCATTAGCATCATTCATATATTTCTGAGCAGTCATTTAGTACTGCTCTTCTTCCTACCAGCCCTTTTGGAAGGCAGCGTGTACCATTCACAATAAGTGTTTATCTTCCAGCTTTAAAGACAGACGTCAGAATATTTCCCTCCTTATTCATGCTCCTTTTTTTCTCACAGCCCAATTATTCATGACATCACCACCTTTTCCTCCTCAGCCCCAGACACAGTGTTTCTGTGGCTACAATTTCCTGGACAAGAGTTTCCAGTTTGCATTGTTGGGGGGG
>VZTE01003367.1:562910-640220 GCA_013397775.1 Eulacestoma nigropectus
AAATGTTGTTTCGTGTGGAAATATTAAATGAGAAACACAGCCATGGAAAACTCAGATGCACTCACACACACACATGCACATATGCAGAGCAACAACAACAACAACCACCAAGGTTATTATAATTAATTTAAAATCTGTTTAGAAAAGGGTTCCTTTTATGTTGGACAGGCTCTTTAAGCAGCTCAAGAAGTATGAAAAACAGGAAATCAAACTGCCTCATTAGGAATTGACTCTACTCAGTAATTAGAGGCTAGAAAACAAAACAAGGAAAAGCAGGTGGCGAGTGAGCTCCAAGCAAGCAGCTATTGTATCATTTCAATGTTCTGCAGGCTAACAACATTATTTTTTTCAGAAAAGTGTTACTTCCATGGAAAAATGACTATGAGAATCATCCAAAGTTTAATGGGAAAGCACTGCTAGCTCAAAATCAATCCAGAGGCTGCTAACTTGGCTCAGCTTGGGGTTTAATTCATAATTAGGCAGTGTTTTGCTGCATTTAAAAAGACAAATCTGTTCTCCAGTGTCGACTGCTCTCCCGTGAAAATCATGTTAAAAGTAATTACCAAGTGATCCCATATTTTGCTGCTACAATCAGATGAGATAACCCTAGACATTAATATCAATTATATCTTCTCACAATAACCTTTGCTGAGAAAATGCTGCCAGTGATTTCCAGCAAATAGCTGTTTATGTTTTAGTCATGCCAGAATAAGGCTTTGCTTGCTGTACTCACTTACTCCTTCATTTTTGAAGGAGTGTGCTTTTTGCAGAGAGCTCACTTCCACCCACAATTATTTGCCAAAACCAATTTTGAACGGTGTGAGAATAGTCATGCTTGAGGAGTGCCTGCTCTGCACCTCAGGGATTGTTGCAGGGCTTTCACTGATCTGGAGAAGGTCCACATTGCAAAGGGCAAACAGTTCTGGGGGCTGGATAGGTCTTTATTGATCCATAATATAAGTTTGTTAATACATCAAATAATTTCCCAACATTTAAGTAGATAGATGCAAAAGACCTAAAAATCTAATACAAACATCATCAAACTTTTTTGTGTGGGGAATAATGATGAAGGAAATGGCTCTCTTCACATGGTTCTCCTGTGGGCAGAAAATAGAAGCTACTTTTGTTGTACACATTTTTTTTCCAGTGGGAATTTTAGTCCAGGTCTCTAAAAACAACAAATACTAACCAATGATAAAGCATGAGTATTTACCTACTGTTTACTGCTGACATCCTGTCAGGATATGGTGCAGCTGAGTGAGTGCATTTTGGCTCAAGATGGGCCTGGTGACTTTGCAGGAAGAAGCCCTTGGTCAGGAATGCTGAGCAAATGGAGGCAGCAGAGCCTCCAGTGCAATTTGTCCCCTTGCTGGATGGGTGTTTCATGGCTCTGTCCCTCTGGGCAGCTGGAGGCTGTGGTTTGTGGAGGGGGTAATGCTTCCCACAGTGTCTGCAAGGGTTGGGCATGGTGTGAGGCAGGTTTGGCAAAGGGAAGCTGGAAGCCAGCTGCAATCAAAGCAGGTTCTCTGGTATAAACAGAGTGTCAGTAAGATTAAAAATCAGCCTTCCTGTGGCTGAGCCAAGCCACAGGGCCAGGGAAGAGCTGCAATTGGCACTGGCCTTACTTATGCCTAGAGTGGTTCTGCAGGAGGGACTTTGGCTGCTGCAGAAGTTTGTGATCTCTGGCACAGTTTTTCTCCTGTAACAAAACTGAGATGGACAAAGAGGGAAGTGTCTGCTGGGTGTTCAGGTTTACTTAGGAGCAGCGTCCAGTCCACTGCTCACAGGGACAGTGGGAGTATGGCAGTTTTGTGCTTCTGGAACGGTGCCCAAGGGCAGGATGTGTCACAGGTCTAGAAAACCCATCAAATTAAAAAAAAAAAAAAGAAATTATATTGTTTGTTGTTAATGATGACTCCTTAAATCACTTACTTCTTCATGCAAAGGCTTCTAGCAGCTAGGAGGGGACATGGCTGAACCTCTGCAGTTATGAAAGGAGCTCCCTGTATCTTGCTGCCCTGCTGTCAGCAGTGAGCATGGGGACCTTTCTCACACACAAGCTCTCTCTTTTGGGCTGCTCCCTGCCCTGGACAGGCTGCTTAGGGAGGGCAAGGTCAGCAAGGAATGCAGTGGTGCACAGCCAACCCACAGCTGCCCTGGGCTGCACGTCACTGCCCATGCTCTGCCTTGGGAGGGAGCTTTGTGCTCAATAGCTTTTGAAATCAAAACCCAGGATGCTTTTCTGCCCTGAAGATGGTTTTCTTGTATAAGGTGGTGAGGCTGACTTCTCCTGTTTGCATGAGTAGAGGCCCCTGGAGCACTGTATGCAGCACAAACAAGCCATATATTGCTTGATTTATCCATTAAGAGGGTTCTTGCTTTTGGCCAGCAGACTGATGTGATGAATCAGTCCCTTGGTGGAACATTGGCAAGTCCCATGTGTGGTGGTGGAGGAAAGGTGTGAGAGTGTCACCTTGCCAAAGGGTGCAGGTGAGCATTAGGAACATTCTCAGATACTTACATGCACACCCATATGGGAAATGTGCCCCTTTCACCCTGCAGCTGGTGGCTGCCTTGGAGGACAGCTCTGGGCTGCTGGAAACCACCCTGCTGAACAAAGGGACCTTGTGCTGGCAAGGAAGATCAGATATGCTGAAAGCACCACAGATTGCTAACCTTCCCTTGGGTGGAATAGCCCCAGAAAGTGTGGATGCAGATTTGATGGAGCTTTTCCCTCCCATCACCTTCCTCAGTGGGTTTCCTTCTGTCAGCAGGCTTGTGTTGCTTTCCTGTTGTTGTGCATGTGTTTGCTACAAGGCTAAGGGTTTCCTTACCGGCGAGTTGAACCTTATTGCCAGATCTGTTGACATTTACTATAAGTGCTTAAGCTGGGCAAATAATCCATGAATATATGTTGACATTCTAAACCAATTTGCTTTGGCTACTACTACACCTGTCTAGGGATTACTCTTTGCAAACATTCGATGGACTGACTTCTGCTGTAAATACTCACAGGAAAGGTCTTTCAGCACTCCAGAGGCCACATTTTAAACCAGCTTATAAAAGTGTGAGGGTTGGACCTGCCGCTCTGCGTATTTATTAGGGAGCAGATATAAATTCATGGCTTAATTACCTGACTGCAAGCAACGTAGCTACTTAAAACCATGGTAACTGCAACATGGGAGGCCTTTGAACCCCATATTGCTACACTTAAAATACACAGCCAAACATTACAAACTGCATAAATCAGCATCACAAACAAACCTGTGAAAATCATAAATATGTTTAAACAAAGAAAAAAAATCTCTGAATACATCAAATGTATATATTTTGTTGGGATCCAGAAGTTCTTAGCAAGCACAGCTAATGATTTCCTGTGGCTTCACAGCGCAGTGGCCGAGAGGGATGTGGGAAGGAATGCCACACTGTCTCCTGTATTGTTTCAATCAGGCTCTTGTAGGTGAAATTTGTGAACTCATGAGAATGAAAGTTTCCAGCCCTGGCAGGGATCCAGGCAGAGTTTGGGCAGACATTGTGCAAACTTCCCCGTGCATCTCCAGGGGCTGATTTACTGCAGGATGAATGGGGTCCCCAGCATCCCTGCTAGCCCAGCCCAACACTGCCCACGTCTCCCAGTCTCACGGTGCATGAGTGTCTGGGCTGCCCATCATCATGGCTCTGCCTCCTTCCATCCCTCTCTCCCTCAAGAGGAGGAGGTATTGCTCGCTCTTCCAAAGCAGCTTCTCTCCTGATTTGCATCAGGCTTGCTATTTCAGTCCTGGGAACCCTAAAGCTGCCAGATTAAGTTCTTTCGTTGTTTTTACACATGTCCCTTTGGGGCCGAGCTGAGCTGTTAAAAATAAGGCACNTAGGACAGCTGTAAAATAGTGCAAGGTTAAATAAAACTTTTGATTGCTTGTGTAGCTCTTCCTCATGTTCCTGAAACCACTGACGGCCTGAAGAAGCTGGAGGAATCATTCTGCTTGCTGCTTGTGGTTGTTTTGTTTTTGTTTTTTTTTTTTTAACTTGTTACACAAAACATTGTTTTTTCAATTTCAGGAAGTCTCTTGATGCCCTTTGGTTGATTTTGTTTTTCTTGTTATCTGGACAACTAATATTTTTTCCTGTTAGGGGGAAAAAAAGATTTTCCCAAGCAGATTAAAGATGTTTTTTAGGCATATGAATGGTGACATGGTTCACTTTCATTGCTTTGTTTATTTTTAATAATGAAAAACACCTTAATTTATCGTAGCAAGACGTCCATCCTGGAGTAAACCTTGAATTGAGTTTTTGCTTGTTGTTTCTGATTTGTTTGTGGCTTCTTATCTCAGGGAAGGCTGCAAGTGTTTTCTCATGCTTTTCTGAAGTCAAGGCACGTGACAGCATATCGATGTCCGCCAACAACGACAACCACATTTGCAAGAAGGGCTGACTTTATTTGATGGTTTTGAAGCAATTTGCTTATTCTAAATGAATTAGTTTAAGGAAGGTAGGCCCATCCAGCCCCAGTATCAGGGGAATTGTTTGATGTGATCTCAGTTCTTTTTAAAAAAGAATAAAGCAAATGGCTTGTGAATGAGGTGCAGGTCTGCAAAAGGGCAGCTGAGGTAAAGCCAACCAAGCTCGTTTTTGGGAATGAGGACCCTGGGTACCCTAACCCCTTCTCCTTTGCATCTTAGGTTCCTATTCCGTGCTTTGCAAAAGCAGCAACGCTTCAGTGCCTCCAGGCTGGTGATCTATTTTGCATCAATGCAGATGTAAGCAGGGCAAGAGGAAATTAGGTTGTTAAGCTTTAAAGGAGAAAGGCCAAGACTAAGAAGGCAATAGGAGAAGGGGAAAAAAAATATCTTAATTGTATGTTACGGGTAAAAACCCTGGATGTTGTGTGCACCACCGGTGCGCGGGTGCCAGAGGAGCCCCATAAGGATATCCTTCCCAGCCACAAATCCACAACCTCCCCCAGCCTCATGCCAGGCTGGCTGCAAGGGCTGTGAACAGCCAGGACTTGCATGGGGGTCTGCCAGCCCCAGGGAAGCTGAAGTGCAACGGCCACTGCTCGGCAAAAGGACACAGATCTCTGAAGCAGCAGGTGGGTGTAGGTGGGCAGGCAGCCGGCTCCAGGCACAACACACGTCCCTGTTTGTCCACTCGCTCACTGGTCTGGAGGAAACCACTGGGGCTGTCCTGCCCACCAACGGCTCAGAGGAAGTATGGCCAAGATATTTTTCTTGGCACAGGGACCTCCAGCATTACAGGCTTGCACATGCTGCCTGACCCCAGCGAGCTGCCTCCTCCAGGGACTGCAAATCGTTTCCTCCTGCTCCAAAGAGGAGGCCCTGCTGCCCCTGCATGCCAGTGATGGCACTGGGATCATGTGAGTCTTTTTCAGCTGAATAACAGCATTATCCTCCCCAAAGCACACTGATCCTGTCCCAGTAGGAGTCACTGAGTTTTAACTGCTTCACACATTTTCAACTACCAGTGCAAACAGTATCTTGAACTCATACTAAGGATCAAAATCACAGAGAAATTGAGAAAATCTCATCTTCTGGAGTGGACATCTTCTCCCTCTCTAGTTTATAAGAGTTACTTTCTAAAGATGCAATAGATATTCGCATTGTCCTCATCTCTGCAGTGATCTGCATTTTATTATGCCAGCCTCCATGCAAGAGGCAGGCTAATTCTTACTGCCCATTTCAAGTGTCCTGTAGGTAGAGGGCAGGTTTGGGGAGCAGACACAGGTGAATTTATCAGCAGAGCTTGCAATAGAGGTGCCACCCCTTCCAGCATGAGAGCTCACCTCACTCCATGAAATGCCTGAAAACAGAATTCAACTTTTGCCTTTCCTGACTATCTAAAAACAAAACCGGCCATGCATCTCAAGCAGGTGCTTTCAAGGAAGAAAAACAAAATCCATCAGCAGGTTTATGGCACAATTTCAACAGTAACTGAAAGGATCTGGGTCTGGTGGTGAGAACAGCTGCACCTAGAGACCTCTTGGACAAACAGCTGGACCAGACCCAACAGAGAGCTGTAATTGCCACATTATTACGTTAGCCACTGAAACATGCAAGTTGTTGCACATAATCTCTTTTCCAAATGATGGTGGTATGGCTACCACTATTTCTATAAGCTCTTACTGTGGCAATAAAAGTCCAAGTCAAGTCTGGAACCCTTGGGTATTAATTTCTGCACAAATGTGGGAAAAAACATTAACGGAAGGGAATGATGGAAAATCAAGAGGGGCAAATACCAAAATCATGCTGTGCCTGTGCATGCAGACATGTGCTGCCCTTGCACAAGGAGGACACACCACCTCTGTCTGAAGGAAATGCCATCTGGGAACAGAGACCAACAGGAGGATCCAGACAGTGATTGTGCCAGGCCTCGAAGGCACTGAAGAACTGTAATGGCCCTGACCAGCCTCACCTGGGGCTTCACTACATCCATAGGCCCAGGACTCTAAGCTCAGTCCAGGGCTTCCAGGCTCCCAGCCTCTTAACCTCCTTGTCTTAACCTCTTTGTCAAACACATTCAGAAGCTCATTGCCCTGTTTTCTGCTGCTGACTTATCCAGCCTTTCATTTGTTTGACCTCATGGCAAGTGTGGGAAAAGGCTGAGAAGGGAGCGATGGAGGGTGGATGGGGGAGAGGGACAGAGAGAATGTGAAGGACACATCCCAAGTGGCAAACACCTCACTGAGGTCTTGCTGCTAATGCAAGAGGTTCAGACTGCTTAAAGAGGTTCACAGGTCTCTTCTACAGCACTACTCATTTTCTGAAAAATGGAACACTTTTTAATAACAGGAGAACAAAGGCTGGAGGGGGTATAGCCAGCACTCCAGGCACATAAAAATCAGAAAGGAAACCAAAATGTTTCTGATGAGGTTTAAATGCGAGCCTTGTAACAGTGCTGGGAAATGATGAAACATCCTAGGCATCCATCATTACCCTGATTTCGAGACAATAGGTCTGAGGACCTGCTTGGTGCAGGGTTAGGTCAGCCTTTCCTGCCAACCTTGCAGGCACAGTGAGCTCTGAGCCCGAGGACACCCTTGCCAGGGGCACAAGGGGAAGCTCAGGGATGATGCAGGGAGTTGTGTGGACAACAGTTGAATTGGTAATGCACAGCCAAGAGCCTTGAAGTGCAGATCCTCTTCCTGTCTCCTTCTCTACTTGGTGACTGTTGCTGCCTGGCTCAGATGGATGGCCTTGCCCATTCTTAGCCCCATTTAATGTGAACCCTGGAGATCCCGGGCAGAGGCTTGCTATGCTGCTCCCACCACTGGTATAGCTGCACTTGGCCTGTATCAGGTCCTGTGTTTGTTAAGCAGAGGAGATTACTCTTGTCCTTGTCACTGGGCTGATGAGCTGTTGATGACTATAATCTCATTTGCTCAGTGCTGCAGTGTCACTCTGTGTGGACAGGGAGCTCTGGGCACTTGCTTGCTTTTGCCAGTGTTCCCTCACCTCCTTGTTAAAAAGCCTCCTTCTGGATTTCTCCAACTCCCTCAACACAGACACACATGATGTTTCACAGCAAGCCTTGGCTTTGCATTGGCACCTTCGCAAAGGGCTGCAGAAGGGTGTTCAGCCCAGAGCAAGGCTTGGCTTTCTCTGTCGGATTTCACGTGTTGTTTGTGCTTGCCATACTCTGCTGCTCATGGTAAATGAGTGGCTTTGTAGGATGCTGTGATGCTTCTAGCCTGATCTGGCACTCCAAACATGTACTCTGCAGCCAGCTGGCTTGGTCAGTGACTAGGTCAACCTCTTTCCCTCCCTCTCCCTCTCCCTCCCTGTGATTCCTATTCCCTATGCACAGTGCTTTGAGTGTTCTGGATGGAAACCTGCACAAGGAGTTGAGCTGTGGCTGTTGCCCTTCTGCTCTGTAACCTCCAGCTCAGCAATCCCCATGTGTGCATTCAGTCCTGACCATGGCACCATGCCCACCTCAGGGAGCATGAGGGACACATCCGAGACCAAGACTGCATTCGCTCTGTACTAGGCAGGCAGAGCAAGAGGAACTTTAGCCGACATTTTCTCTTCCATGAAACCACCCACAGGGCTTCATAGAGCTGTGTGTGTGAGCGTGTGTGTCCAGGGACACAGGACGCGTGTTCCCACTTTAGCCCTTCAAGAGCAGCAGTGTAAATGGGCTCCCCAGGGAGTCCTGGCTGCCTTGCTGCTGGAAGAGACACAGCTGCAAAGCATCACTCAGGAGAAGAAAGCAAACATGGGAGAAATGGATGTTGTTTCATATGCCTTTAAATAGCTGATAGCATTGAAGTTAGAGCTACTGCTTACAGCCTAATCTCTTACTTGATTTTGGGGCAAGATCACATGGTGAGGTCCCTGCTCACAGCCGTACAGCAGTCATTTTTAAGGATGCAGAACTATGAGTTATGATTATGTGAGATCAAGTAGAAAGAAAATCTTGATCTTGAAAGGGGGAAAAGCCTCTAAACATTTAGGCTTATTGCAAAAAAAACCAAGAGAGCCAGAAAAAACCCTAGCCAAATATATTCCAGTATGTATAAATAAGCTCTCTTTTCTGCCATGTTCTTCACTACAAAAGGAAATGTCACATTGAGTCAACTTGTGACCCAGATGAAATTACATGTATTTGTTTATTTTACTTATTCTCCTGTTTACAATGTGTTGCACTTGGTGGACATACTTTTGTGCATGCTGTTGCATTCCAGCATCAGTATTATCAAAATGCATTTTCATATTTGCCACCCAAACTCTGGCTGAGGAATTGTGTTTCTGGGTACCAGTCACATAAATGAACAAGGTCTCTGTGTGTTTGTGTGTGTGCATGTGCACTTGCTAACTCAGGACTCACAGCTCTGCAAACTAAACCTAATTATGCATACAAAATAGTGATGAAAGACTTTCTGCTTTTTATCAGCTACATGATTTTAAGAAGGAGGAGGAGACAGGTTTGCTGCTCAGGCCATTTCCAAGAAAGTGCTTAAGTGGACCCTAAATTTTAACCCTTTGTTTTAAGGTCTATTACATATAAGGCCCTGTAAGATACCAGTCCAAGGAATACATGGGATGCTCCTTTCTACTGTCTAGGTGTCTTTTTGTGGCTTTGCGATGTCTTGCAAACAGTGAGTGTGAACGCTTTGGTTGATGGTGGATTTGGTGGAGGAGGTGGTGGTTCCTGCTGTGCACTTGCTGTGTGGCATTGGTTCAGACTCCTCTTGGGGTGACATGTGCCTCACAGCTGGGGATGTCTTCCAACTGCTTGGGAATGATCCATAGCTGTAATGCATTACTTTACTTGATAAGAAGCTTTTTTCTCATTAGCCACCTGGATGCTTCCCATAAAAAATGCACACCAAGGGTCTATTCATGTTGGCCTACACAATGGATTTCCTTTCCATGAGCATTCTTGGAAATAAAGCTGTGCTCCCTGTATGTTTGTGAATAACAAGGTTTATGGATCCCATCTAAACAAAGCAACAGTTTTAGTAGAAAGAACATATTGTTTTGCTGCGTTTTCCCAGCTCCAGGTTATTTCAGCATCCCATCAGTGGCTCCAGCTTGTGTTTGAGTGTTAGCACACTCAAGGGTTGGCTTGGAAAAGGGTTGGCTCAGGAGAATGTTGCAGGACGGAGACCAGAGCCCTGGATTGTTTTATTGCAGGAATTGGATTAACTCATATGAGCTCATTCTCTGGTCTTCATTGCATTGTGTTTGGCAGTTCCTGCAGCACGATTGCATCTAGGTTAAGTGACATTGTTCTGGAGTCAGTGAGGGAACAATCCTGTATTGACTAGGTGTGAGGGAAGGACAAGGTGATCTCATAAGTTTTCACCATTTTTGGTAGCTGTGTTTCGCTTGTATGTCCATTCTTATAACCTTTTCTCTCTGCCTGAAGGTGATAATCCTCCACATGCAATGGATGAGATTGCTTCAAGAAACAGTGGAGTTTGGCTCAACCAGGCTCATGCATTTGGCAGAACAACCCTCCATTAACAGTGGCTGGGAGAGACTCTCACCCAGTCAGGCACTGGACTTTGGGCCTGCCTTAAGTGACTTGCCAGCCATCAATGTTTGTACTTGTCAGCACCAGCTGTCCTGCTTTCCTCCACCTCCATTGAGTGCTGCTCTCCCGAGGGGAGGTAATGGAAAAGTTGCGGTGCACCAGTGCAGAGAAGACTCTGACTGTCCTGGGTGTCATCCAGAACTTGAAGGACTACATCATTCAGGCTCACTGAGGTGCAGTGCACTGTGGATTTCTGAGCAGACCTCATGCTGTGTGAATTGCCCTAGGATTGTGTGTGGAGCTCTATCATTATGGACTTGGACTTCCCTGGAGTAAAAAAGGAATGCTCCAGACCAACAGAAGTGTTTGGACAGCTAATGTTAAAAAATAAACTTCTGACACTGTGAAACTCTGGGTCTTGCTTTCTTTGTTTTTGACATCCAAGCACTCTGCTTTTAAAGCCTTCATTGGTTAACAGTAAAATGCAGCTTTCACTGAACATGTTGACTGTGCGTCATAGATCCAAGTACAGATCAGGCAAAAAGTCTTGGTTAAAGGCCAGAAAAAAAATCTGCCTTGAACAATAAAAGTAGGGAAGTTTAGTTTTGACTTGAAGGTGAAAGAAACAGAAAGATCTCATTTATTTCTCTCTTCTCCCTGGAATCCTAACCTTAATGGTGAGAGTGTTTTAGGAGCAAGAATGTGAGGATGGAAGAAAGACTGTCCTACATCGCTCTTCCAAAAGCAGTGTTGCGTTTCCCCCAAAGATTTGGAGGAGCTTCTCCACGTGATTTGTTTCTGGTTTTGTGTCTTTTTGGTGACACTTTTTGCATTGAATGGGAGCATCTGTAGCTCTTGGAGGGCAGATGTTACAGAGGGGCTGACAGGCAGCAATGGTCCTGGGGGAAATGGGATGCCTGTTGGTGAAACAAAGGGTGTGGAGTCACTGTGTAAGTGCCTGAGCTCTTTGTATATACCCAAAGACTGATCAAACTGCAGGATGGGAGAACTACCCCCAGGTTTGTCAGCGGTATATGAAGCTCTGATCATCTGCCTGTTATGGTGATGAGAGGCTATAATCTGCACCCACCACCCTGGTGGGACCTGCAGCACTTGGACCTCTGCAACTTTGAAGCACATAAACTTACCCTTGAACTTTTAGTCACAGAAACCCTGAAATAAGGAGTGTTTCACTCAGCTGAAGGCAGCTGTTGAAGGTGGATAGGCTCTTCCAGACCGAAAACTGTTTCATACGAAGAACTTTGCTACCAGGACTTCCTTTATCCATCTCAATTTCTGTCTGTCAGCATCAGTTTCTGTGCAAATCCCAGTTCAGAGACAGCCTGAGTGGCTTAATCCCTGTCACAGCATTTATTTTATCATAATCATACTTTATGCAGTGCTTCCTACACACATGTGACACTCAGTGTCTAGGGACATGTGGTGTGTGCCAGGCATTCGGAGGGGTCCTCCTCCTGCTGGCTTCTGAACAGGAATTTGCACAGGTCTCGCTCCTGCTCTGTTTTATGAACATGTGAACCTGCCCTTCTGTGGGCTGTGTGCAGGTCAGATACACGTGCCCGTGGGTCAGAAGCAGCACAGGCATCTCTAGGAGCTGGCTGGATGCTGCAAGGCAGGGTGAGCTGGGAGCATGGTAAGTCATGCTGGCATTACTGGTTTGGGCTATTCTAAGGAAGCTGGGTGAAAAAACTCCATCCCAGGACAATTTTAGAGGTTTTTGCTTTCTGCTATTGCAGTGGCAAGCTCCAAAGATATATTGCCTTTCCTGTTATAGGAAGCTACAGTTGCAACTTCTCATCCATTCACAGAGACTTAACCAGCTTGTGTTTTGCTAAAGACATCAAGGAATGTCTTCTGAAAGGAGACCAGTGACATTTTCATGTTCCAGTGAGGGAAACTGAGGCACCAATCAATGAAGTGATTGATTCAAGGCCACCTGAAGACCAAGTGCAACTTGAAAATTAGGTGCACATACTCTTCCCAGCATGCCCCCCCACCATAGCCTCATGTTGAAAACTGTAGCTGGGAGAGAGGGACAGGGAGCTGAGATTGTCGGAGGTGCTCCTGCAGAAAGGGAGAGGCAGCTTGCCTCGGGGATCAGTACAGAAAATACCCTTGCAATGAGCAGTAGGTGCTGTTGCACAGGCATGTCAGGGAAAAGTCTATTCCTGTCAGATACATTGGAGAAATTGTTTTGGAATGGTTCATTGGCATAAACAGACATCCTCAAAATAGTGTCAGGAGCAGAGGAACTGTAGTGATATGAAGGGGATGTATCAGTTTTCTGCATTGGAGAGTAGGGTGATAGATTAGGAAGGAACATGGGTGCATTTACTTCTCCATTCTTCCCCAAATCTGTTTTAAAAAACCCTGGAGATGAGGATCGTTTCCCAGCCAAGGGTGGTCTTTGTGACCGTACTAAGGCAAGGTAGATTTGTACTGCCACTGTGGGATCATGAAAAAAATGCTGTTCCCTGTGGGGTTCCCTCGTCTCTCGCAGACATCAGAAAGTGGATGGAAGATGCTGGATGGGAGGTGGGACCTTTGGACCATACGGAGCTTGAAAAAGCAGATGAATCCTGGAGACCTGGGGAAATTTCAGACTCCTTTTCCAATTGCCCAGGTGGGATCAAGGCATGCTGTGGATGTGAGTGAGGGGGAGGGCTGTACAGCTGCTCAATAGTCCAGGCTTGGGTGCACCAGCACCTTTCCTGTGATGGGACAGTATGGCTGGAGGAAGGAGCAGTGTTTAGAGGTTGCAGCCCCCAGCCTCCCTCCTACAAACTCTCCCTCATGCACAAACACACAGCCCTTGTTGGTGGAGTGACGCTGCAGCTGCCATGAGAGATCCAGGCAAATCCCATGATAGGGGTGTGGAAAGAAAAAGCAACCCAGGAATGAAAAGAGCCCTCCACCATGTGCAGGTTATTTTCAAAAGATGGCATTGCTGTTTTCCCAGGCAACAGCAGGCTAGGAGGCAACTTGGGTGGGCAGGTGATCAGGGTGAAGCGGAGAGCTACCATCCCCAGACAAGATGGGGATGCTGTTTACAATAAACAGAAGCTGTAAGAGAAGGGAGGGACTGTGAGAGGGAGCTGGAGACATCTCCATGGAGACACTTAACCTGCTCCAATGGCTGCCTTCGGAGACTGGCACTGACCAAGTCCCTAGGAACAAAGGCACCTGGCATGGGCACAGCAGGATCCCTGCCACATGTGCTGTCTGCAGTGAGGTGGAGATTTCCAGACCTGTTATTCAGCACACAAGAAAAATGGCATTGAAATGACATTAAGGCTGGGACCCAAGCCATAGAAAGCCAAGAAATTCAGAAAGTGACAGCCAGCTGTTTGCTTTCAGCAAGGGGCCCAAAGCCCTGGGAGGAGGGGGAGTGGGCAGAGGAGAAGGAAGGCAGGGAGGGGATGCTGCCTTTGCTGGGCTGATAGTGTGGTGACTTGCTTTGTCTCTCAGGGTGGCAACAAGTATCCTCTATTATTATTTTGGAGAAATTATTATTAAACCCTCTGAATTTGTTATTATTCTCTTATTATTTTGGAGCAATACTTGACAGTGTGAGAGAGGTAAGAATTGAGGAAGAGACTTTACTGGAGCATAAAGGACTAGATGGTAATTTTGTGATTCACGCCCAGGAGCTCACAACACCTGTTCGTCTGCCTGGGGATATGGCTGATTTCACTGCCTGCTCTCTGCCTGTTCCAGACACTTAGGAAGGCCTGGACTAATATCTGCAGCTGAGCTCTGACTACTCCACTTTATGACACTGAAGTCGAAATTCCTCCCTCTCCCTTTCCAGCCCTGGGAGTGTGAGGATGTGTGCCCTGGTGTGCATTTCTGCTGTTCACAGTCTGGGTACACCCTCTGTCACTATGGTGCCTGACCACCTTGTAGCCATGGTGCTCTGTGAGGGAGAAAGGGGTCTGAGACTGTTGCTGCTCTCTTTGGGGTCTCAGAGGGTGTCTGCATAGTGAGAAGACCAGACTCGTGACCCCAAGCTTACTCACAGCCAGAATGCTGCAGGTACACCCTTCAACCTGGGATTCAGATATTCCCCTCACTTCTCCCAAGGAAACTGGGGGATGCCACCAGCTACTCCTCTGCAAGTGTTCTTCCAAATGGAAAGCAAGATTTGCGGTATTGGAAGCAGACAACATATGGAGCAGCTGTACTCGGTAAGCTGTGGCACTTCCCTGGCGGGCACCCGAGCTGTGCTGCATGAGCATTTGCAACTGTCCTGCTTGAAGGAGGAAGGCTGAGGATGCAAGGCTGCAGTTTCCATTTGGACTGGTGCAGGAGGGTGAAGGGAAAGAGCAGTGCGGAACCAGCCCTTTCACCTTCTTTTCGGGAGAGCCCACAATGCGGAATACGATGGAGTGATGGTATGGTCTGTGCTCCCGTGCCAAGAGCTGTGTCACACAGAGATGGAAACCACCGAATCCACCTAGCATAAACAAAGGAAATGGGGAAGTGATTTACTGTAAAATTAATAAAAAAGTGATCCATCTCAGAAGGGAAATGCACAGATCACACTTTGGAGTTTGGGAAGGAGCAGCAAGATGGAAGGGGGAGTAGGCCAGGGAGAAAGGTTTTGTCTGCAGCCTTGAGTTCAACTTTTCCAGTGCTGCCATGCTCTGGGGTCTCTTGGGAACAGTACAGCAAGCCCAGGAGGACAGCCCTGAAGGAAGCTGGCATCGGTTCACACACTGAAGGTGTCAGCGGGCTCTGCCTCTGTAGGTGGAGGGAAGAAGGACATGCTTTTTCCCTCTCAAGATATGTTTTTTAACCATTTCAGTGATTATTGGTATCCGCAAAAGGGAGCCCCAGGGACACTCCTGGCCCTCATCAAGGGAAAATTGCTGGCCCTCATCAATGGACACTGCTAGTGGAGAAACCACCTCTGTGGTGTCAGTCCTTGCTTGCCTTCCTCCTGGGCACATGGTGCAGGGGAGCCGGTTTGGGAGCATGTCCTTGTCACATGGGTATGTGAGAGCCAAGGGAGCAGCTGGCTGGCTGCTGAAATGGGATGACCAGAGCAAGGAGTCATTTCCCTTTTCCCACATTCCCTGAAGGAAGCAGTGTGGTGTCAGCAGGTTGCGTGAGGTTAAGCAGTCACATCTGAAGTGTTCATCTGCTGTGGCATGTCTAAACCTCTGCAGCCTTGTGCCTGGCCCCTCACGCTGGCTGTGGCCTACAGGGGTGTGAAGAAAAGAAAAATACATGGAGCAAAAAGAAGTAAAACCACAGAAGTAAAAATGATAAGGGAGCTGCAGGGACAGACACTGCCTGACTTTCCTCTTTCTTACACCAAAAGGGAGTTGAAGCCATGAGAAAGAAAATTGCATTAATTATAATTTATATACTTTGCGGTTAGCTTGGCTAAATGATTTGAAAGTATAGACTCGACTGTTTGCAAGACTGCAAAGGGTGTGTTGAGATGGGTGATGGAGGTTCACAGTTCCTCCTGACATCTGACATGCAGTGTATGAGACAATTTCAGGAGGAGAAAGGTGTTGGTGTCATTTGAAACTGCTCTGTTGGAAACTAGTGTCCAAAAGAGTATTACTTGTGTTGAGACTAAGCCAGTTTTTCTCAAGATATTTTCTGTCTCTAATTTACCAAATTCTCGATAGCAGGACGTAATTGGAAGAGTAGATATTCATTTAAATGTACCTAAGATAGATAAAGATCAGGGATGAATTGGGAGCAATAATCAGACCAGCCATTTATGACCCTTTTGTGCTTTTACCAGGAGATTCTGGCTCTTCAGTATCCTTCTCCTTGCATTTCTATGCCTCCCACCATCCAAATCCCACCCCTCAGAGCATCCCTCATCAGCCCTCTTGCCACAGAGAAACTTGCAGGCCAAGATAGCACACACACAGAAACACACAAACCCACCCAAACCCAGGTCCTTTCATTGCTTTGGTGATGCTGTGGCTAGAGGACAATCAGACCTCACCCTTCAAGGCATCCTCTGCACAGAAGAAAATTGCTTCCCCAAACTATCCATCACGCAGCACCAAAGTTCATGAAGTACTTTCTGGGAGAGTTTTCAAGGTCTGTCAGAGATGGGACATCAATGCCAGCAGATCGATGGTCTGAACAGAAGTAGCAGTGGGAGCTGACCTCAGGACTAGGATGGCTTTTGGAGGGCCTCAGTCCTGACAGCCATGTTACGTAGCCCAGATGTCCCCTGACTTTCAAATGGTATCTTTGAGATCTCCAACACATCTTCATTCTTATCCCTATGACAGTCGTCTAGGTTCTTCCCATTTGGGCTATTAGGAAGAAAAGCTCCACAGGGGGACAGAGAGGGATGAAAGAACGGCCACATTTGAATGGATAGACTATTTAGATCCAAAACAAGAGCAGTAGGCCACTGCTGGGGGTGGCGGATGCACTGCTGTGACTCAGGACTTGCAGTCATCAATTACCTGAATTACTAATCTGCATTTACACATGAAGAGTCACTTTTCTGAGCTCTGGCATTGCATATAACCTCTAAAAGCTACAAAGTTATGTAAACTAAATGATTAATAGACCAAAGGTATTTGACATAATTTTCAACACGATGTTTCTTTAATGAAGCAATGCCAGCTACTAACAGAGGGACAACTTCTTCTGAAAATGCTGGATAAATGCCTGCTTTTACTGGTTTTCCACACAGCTGGAAAAAATTCCTTGAATGGAAAAGTCCCTGGGCAGACAGCATACATCAGAAAAGATCCTCTGTGGACGCTGTACGAGCACACACATCTTTGAAGCCTTTCTTAGAAGCAGGATCGACCTGGGGAAGGTGCATTTATGAGGGACCTGGCTCTGCAGTGGTTGTCCAGAGGTCCTCCTCAAATGGTCGGGCAGAGCTGGGCTGGTGTTTGCTGCTTACAAGTGACCAGGGATTATGTTCACAGACAGTCCTCCACAGAAGGCACACCTTCTCTTGAAGGAAATCTCCTTTGGCGCTTTAGAGGCAACCTTCCAGGAGGCCTTCTGGCAGCTGTGTGGGATCACCCATGCTGGGACTTCGGTCTCCATCAGGCTTGGCCCTGCTCGCTGTCCCACATCTGTGTGGGCAGGTGGCATCACAGGTGTGTGCTTGCTGTCTGCCGCACAGCAGGGTCAGCAGGGCTCGGGGTCACCGTGCCTGCTCCAAGCTGTGGGGCAGCTGGGCACTGGGACAGATGTGCACTGAGGGACTGGAAGACAAAAGCATCTGCCATGCCTCTGCCTTGGGTAACAAGGGAGATGCAGTGAATCACAAGTCTGGATCTCAGTTGTGTCCTGCCTGAGGAGATGTTGGCTGTGGGCTGCCCGTGTTCAAGCAGTTAAGGACTGCTCCTACCAGGCAGAATGATTCACAAAGACCTTTTTTTTTTCTTTATTTTTCACCCTCTTCTTTATTTTCAGAGACACCACAGTACTAGAAATAGTTATGTTGAAGCATTTGGGTAGCTCTCTGATCCAGAGGCTGGAACCAAAATCTGCTTTACTAGTTCAAAATAAAACCATTGCTACTGAGGCACGGGGGAATAGATGGGAGAGGCTATCTTTAGTAGTCTTAATGTATTGTAGTCTTGCAGTGGTTTTGTTAATTTAAATATAATTTGACATTAAATATAATGTCTTCATATAGTGTGGAAAAAATGGACGCTAGGATTCTTTTTCAGAACAGAGAACCTTAGATTAATTGACCAAAAATTATTGCTTGCACATAATCTTTCATTTTCAGACCATAATATTTTCTATAAATATATGTAGGGCCCTGTGACAAATTGCAGTGGCTCCAGACTAGCTCTTGTAATGAAGCTGAGGCAGTTTGTTGAGCAAATCAACTATTTCATCAGCCTGTATTTATATTACGAGAAACTACACTGTAGTATCACAAATTCACCATCTGGTCACTTGCTGCTCTACACATCTGTATTGTATTATTGGTTTAGACCGTGATGGTAGGATTCACCCTGTTTTTATTTAGCAGATAGGTTTTTAGTCTAAGTCAGTTGTGAGGAGGTATCTTCTAATAGCAGCTTAACTTCTCCTCCTCCTGCTATCACCATTTATCTTGGGGTGGAATAAATTATCCTTTGGAAATACCTCTCTTTCTCCCTCCATTTACTTTGGACACCACAAAGATGACTGGCCTAGACCAAATGACAAAGTGTTAAATGGGCTCGGGCTGCATTGACATCTCCTCTGGCTATGCATGCAGAGAATATGAACATGTGAATACAGAATGTGTCTGTTAATACCTGCAGAGAAGGATGCTTTAAATGCACCCAAGTGGGATCAGACTGTCAAGACTGAAGGCCCATAGCTAACAACCTAAAGGCTTTATTTAGATATTAAATCAGTTACTAGTCGAGGGGGTTGTCTGAATAAGTGTTCTGGACCAAGGAGTCTGGATTTAGCCCCATTGTAGAGTCATTTCCTGGAAGCTTTTCTTTTGTTGTGTCTCTTGTAACTCTGAATATCTCCTCAATTTTCTATATTTCCTTTCTTTCCCTCCTTCTGTGGAGTGCATTGTACAAGTCCCTGGCTATGACAATGTCCTTTTTTTTCAGGAAATGCTCTGAACATCACACCAGAGCAGTTGCTGTTTAGTGGTGAGGTCATTTCAAGAGAAAGGTTTTGCAACACGTGCAAGGTTTGTTTTGCCTGGAGACAGACAACCAGGTCTGGGAACTCCAGCCAGACAGAGCGCACAGAGAAATGCTGATGAAATCTGTGCAGTACTGAAGTCTCCTCAGTATGAAGAGTGAGCAGAGTCCTTGAAGAAGAATATGGATTCCACACATTTCCCAGGCGCATGTGGTAAAGAAAAAAACTAGACTACCTGGAAAGCACAGAGCACAGAGTACATGCAGCTTGTGGTCCATGGGCCACCATGGTTGTGTCCACTAGGAAACAATTGTCTCACTAAAATACAATGATCAAGTTAAGTTTTCTTAAGATATCTGAATTTGATTCTTGACTTCTGTCATTGGTGGCCATTTAAAAAACTGAAGTGACTCAGCAATACCCTTGTTCTTTAAAACTAGTAAAGGCAAGGATGTGTACACTGAGTCCATGAATATGGCTGCTGGGGATCGTGTCTTCCGCATTCAGAAAGGTCATCTTAAGCCACACTAACAGAGGCAATATGAGGCACTCAAGCCTGGCCATAACATGGACGCTGTTGAGTACATGTGGCCCATCCTGAAGGGTTCCCGTCCTGCCACAGGGCAGGCAAATTTCCCATTTGTGGGAAAGTTGCACCTGCCTGTTATCTCTGCTCCCCTCTGTGCATTCTCACAGCCCATGCTGGCTGCTCAGCCCTAGCTCTGTCAGGAGCAGGCAGGCATTTGGAGCTGTTCAAACAAGCCATTAAATTACACAGGCCATTCAAAATGGAGAATTTGCTGTGGTGGTGACTCTTACCCAACCTGCAGTTTCCATGAAAGGAAAGTTCTGGTTTTATTGAACTGGTGCTTGTCCTGCAAAGGCACCATGCAAGAGTTATCAGCCTGCCAGGCTGAGTGGAGATCCTGAACAAAAATAGGGTTTTTCCAGCCATGAACAAGACAGACACTTGGGTGGATCAAACCAGAGGTATGTGAACACATATATTAAGCCTAGATTGAATGGTGCAAACTAGAATGAATGGGCCCTGCTAGAGAGTACGACATTACTAACTGAGGCATGCAGAACCTTTTCTTCTTTGTTTTAGCAGGCTAAAACACTACATCTGCAGTTCTGCATACTCACCAAAATTCGGCCCATAGTCTTTATCTGAGCCCATCTACCTGAACTTGCAGTTCTTACAGGCAGAATCTGGATTCCCACCCAAGGAAGGGCACCCCAAGAGCCACCTCAAGGGCTGTGGCCATGTAGGGTAGGACAGACCTACCAGCAATGCCTAATACAGAGATTTGACCAGCAGAACCTATCACTTTCAAGTTATAGATTATGATGAATTTAAACAACAAAACAGCTGGCTTCTGATGCAGCTAAATACAAACCAAACCAATGCAATTTGGAGAAACGTAATGGTTAAGGTACAGCCCTGTTTTTCTCTTGGTTTTTCATTTGGATCAGAGAACTGACATGAAATGTCACCTCCCTATGAGAAACTTCCTCACCTTTCTGTGTCTTCCCCTTCACTTCTAGCAACAGCAAAGCAAACAATGCTCCACATTTGTTGCCAGATCCTATTGTAGGGTCATTTATTCTTTTCTCTGTGAATGCACTGGCCCTCTCTGCACTTTCACAGCACAAGCTCACTCTGATACCAAAGGCACCAGTGCTGCTGCAGGCTCTCCACCAGCAGTTTTGCACTCTGACATCTCACTTCTTATAAGGAAGGCTCAATGTGATGATGCAATAAAAATGCAGTAGTCTGACTCAGGGAGCTCAGGGTGTCTCAAATGCAGGTTTTCATGCAGTGTTGTACAGTGCTCCAGAAAAGCCAAGCACAGGCACTGTCTTGGTGCACCACCACTGAGAACTCTTGGTATGGATGTGGGTGACTGGTCAATACCGCACACAAGAAAAGGGTTTTTTTCAGTTCATTTTTCCCATATCCCACTTAGTGAATCCAGTTAAGACTTGAAACACTTCCATCAACAGCCATCTCGGAAAGTTTATGCCTCCCCACACAGGCCAAGGAAGTTTATAGCTTGCTCTGAAAAAAGTTCATGAGAATAGACAAAAATTCTGCATTTGTCACAGACAGTTCACCAACAAAAAAATTGATTTTTATGCATCTGTGGGGTGAAGTGAGATTCCCGCTCAGCCTGAGCAGTACCATAGCCAGCCCCTGTTCCTTTAAACAGTTCTCTGAAATTCCCAGAGTCACTGTCTGAAACCAGCACTTCAGTGTGTGACCTTTGCGGGTTACGGTAGTGTTAGGCACTGGGCCACTCTGATGCAAGTTCCGCGAAACCTCAGCCCATTTCTAAATTTCCATATTGATATATTTCCTGGTTCCAGTGGTGCATAAAAGAAACAAACTCCAGAAAGCCCCACTCTGGATTTTCCCTTGCTCTCTTGTGAATCTTAATTCTTATTTGTTAGTCTTGCCCATGCTCTCACACAGGTTCTTTTGGGTGTCTGGGAAGAGCTGCCCACCTTCCAGTTGCTGATGTACTCAAAACCCAGAATGGAGTAGCTGAAGACAAACTTCAGCCTGTTTCCTTTGCCTGGGTTCCATCTCAGTGACATATTTCTTCTTTCTTTTCTCATTGTACATGGAAGGAAGTGATCACATTACATTTTGTCCCAATTCACCTGGGACAGCACCTGTGGTGCTTCTTCATCAGTTTTACACTGAAGAAGGACAGCTCTTATCCTTCTCCCCACTCGGTGCCTTTGCAGGTGCATTGCACATTTCTGCCTGCAAAAACATCCCTGATGCCAATGAGCTCACTCAAAGGACTCCTCTTTGCAAGGGATCCTTTGGGAATGTAACCCCTATGTAAGCACCCGCTCCTTCAGCAAGTAACTGACAGCCACGTCTTTGTGTCCTGATGACTCTGAGTACCCAGGTTAGCCCTTGTAAACATGAGTAGCCAGCACAAATAGTGACCAGCTGGGTACCTAAACAGCCCAAAGTGTGGAAGAGCACAAATCCTGCAGTTCTGCTGCGCTGTCCACTCATATGGGCATTCATCTAATTCAGCCATTAATGCCTCTCATGCATTAGTGACACACCTTTTGCCTTATATCTTTCTTCCTTTGCATCTCCACGTCCTTCTCCATAACTTTAAGTCTCAGCTCTCTTGTGGTGCATCTTGTTCTGTGGTGCCCCTAGCAGAAGGGGTTCAAAGAAGGTCCTCCATGGCAGATGTGAAGTTAGGTGTGATGAATGAGGACCCTGATCACTATGTCCTTACCTGCTTGGCACTAATGACTCCTGAGCCAAAATAGGTGGATAAAGAAGGTGGAAAAGCCCATCCTGAAGCCCAGGGAGGGTTAATGCAGCTGCATCTGGCTGGCAAAGGAATATAGTAGCCGGAAGAGCTACAAAAGGGACATATTTGTGCACAGGGGACAGATGGGGATGGAAGTGCTGGGAGAGGCCATGCTAGGGCTGAGGCCATTATGTCTTTGTTACCACCTCATCCTCCCTGCAATGTCAAATCTTGCCACAGCTTTCAATACCACTAGTGTTTAACAACTTGAGTTCTCTGCAAATGAGAAGATGGGGAATGGGAAAGCAAACAAGTCCTTTCTTCACCCTTTGCACCTCTTTTTGATCTCTTTCCTCACCTTTCTGTTGAGCCTCACCTTTTCCTGCAGGCATATCTCAGCATGGGTAGTGACAGTCTTTGCCCCACTTGGGCTGCAGTGGTGTGTGGGATGTGCAGCAGGCTTCCTCTGGGCACTGGCTCATTGCAGCTCAGTGACACGTGGGAGAAAATATCCCCGGGAAGCCACACAGGGTGGCAGAGGGGAGCGCTTAAATAGTACAAAAGAAAGATGCTGTTTGCACGCGGTGGAGCCTCTGTGAGCACCAAGGGTGGCTTGTCCTTTCCTGACTGCCAAGCTCCCTGTGGGACACAGCAGAGCTGAAGAGCTGTTCACTTTAGCTATTTTGGGAGCAAATAGCAAAATAGTGAGTAGCAAAAAAAGCTATTTAAGGTTTGCAGAAGTTTCTATGTTTTCTAACTCTCCTCTTCAGAAAAAAAAAATGATGAAAATCTTCTCAATGTCTATGTCTTTGTAAAAAAATTGACTTTGACTAGTGTCCAAACAGCAACCCACAAAGAGAACAGTTCGATGTTAGTGAGTGAGTGCAGAGGGCCAGGATTACTGCTGAATGCATGATTTGTGGTTATTACCCAAGCCTGCTTATATTGTCTCACAGTTTACCAGATGTCTTTGCTTCTTAATTTTCCACAGACAAAACTGGACAACAAAGATTAAAAATCCTGGATCCCTCTTTTCAGCTGTGGAAAGCTTCCTTCTTGGGCTTACGTTTCGTCCAGGGAGAGCGCTCAGATCCCTCCCTGTCCAAGGCAGTGGCAGAGCACCATCTCATTGCTGGCCTGGAGGCATGTGGATCCTCCTGCTTTGCCTTGGACTTGTCCCACCGGGTGTCAGCCATATGCTGGAGCGGGCCTGTTCAGTGCACGGGTATTGCAGCAGGGCAGGCTCTCTCCATATGAACCTAAGCTGCGGTAGGAACTGAGCTGGAATTTCTCCCGGAGTTTTCTCCGCCTTCTGCTGAGCCCTAATTGCTCCCAAAAGACATCGATGCTTTGGAGGTACAGTCGTGGGCAACTACTTGTGCATTTCTTTGTAAGTATTTTCTCTCAAAATGTCTGATTTGCTACTTAAGTTGTCTGTTTGTGGTGCTCAGCTGTTTTCATCACGTGGCATTGTTTCTGTTTCCTAACTGGAGAAACAGGCCAGCCTTTTGAGCAGGACTTCCAAAGTTTTCAAACCTAGAAACTGGTTTCCATGAAGCTTTACATCCACAGTTTCAGTGCTGGGAAGGTGCTCACTAGCAGGACTCTATCACAGTACTCTTTCCAAACTTTGCAGGGGCTCAATGACAAATCAAACCAAAAATCCTTTTTATTTTTTGCATCCTTTTCCAGTTAGAAAAGGTGAGGTTTGCTGTGATCTATGGATTTTGCAGTGTGATTCCCCTAGAGCAGACATGGAGTCTCTCCCCATCCCAGTTTTCCCAACTGCCAGTTCTTCACCCCTGTCTCTGCCATTCCCTTCTTCTCCCAAAAATGCCTGTGATACAAGTCTCCCTCTCTCACTACACCAGCCAGCCTTCCCACCCTGAAAGGTCAGGCGCTCTGAAGGCAGGTGCTTGGAGGGAGCGCAGCGGCGCAGGGCCATGACGGACAGGAAGCCTTTTACTCTAATTAGTCTTTGCAGAAGTTTGGCATTTCTCCGCGGAGCTGTTTCCCCACTGATGAGGAGCACGTATCCAGCTCTTCCTTCTCACCTCGCACGTCCGAGCCTCCCGCCGTCTCCCGCTGGGCTGCAGGGGTTCAGTCGTGGATCACGTTACTTGGAGGAAGCAGGCAGGGGATATGTGAGGAGATAAACACTATTTTCTGATGCTGAGAGGGATTTCTTTCAACTCGGCCACGTTCATGACCTGAACCTGGATCATTTTTGCTAGTCACTCCCACTCGACTCCTCCCTCCTGGCCCGGACTTGCCAGGCTTTTGTCTGGTTAATCAGTACAACTCCTTCCAGGGCTTCCTGGGGGCTCTTTGGCCGCTGGGTTATGAAGACCCATGAGTTCATTGTTTAAATTAAGTTCTTCTATATGGAAACACCACTGGTTTCCCATATGGTCTTGGCAAAGCCACCATCCGCTCCTCACCTAAATTAAATTTCACTAATTGAATTAGTTACCATTTTATCAGCTGCCGCTTTGCAGTAGTTTGTGAACCCCCAGGGGTTCAGGCCACGCGCAGTCAAGAGCTTCCCCACCTCACTCTCTCATTTATCATCGTGACAATGCACAGCGCTGGGAGAAGCAGGGGGGTGGAGAGTACTGTGCCCTTCCCAAGCATCCCAGCCATCTCTGAGCATCCTAATGGCTGACCTCTGTGAGTGAAGCAGCCCTGCGCTGACCCCAGACTGCTGAAAGGAAGCATTCTCCCCTTTGTAAAAATCCCCCTGCGATGGTGGCGCGGGCCAGGCTTGAATGCAGGAGCGTCAGAAGGGAAGCCCTGCACGCAGGCAGTGGCGCCCTGGGACACTGCAGCTTCCATATGCCAGGGGACTAATAGCGACAGGCCTGGGCTCTGGGGACAATGCCATCATGCTGTCCCACGGGTGAGAAAGGGAGAGGGGACAGCCTGAAGTGGAAAGGGACAGCCTGAAGTGGGTCCGCCAGCGTCTGGCAGTGGAGCGTGGAGTGTGAAGCGTGTCACCTGCTCCAGCCCCCGCCTTCCCTCAGCAGGCACCAGAGGCTATTGTTGTATCCCAGCAGGATGCTGGGGACGCAGTGCCAGAGCTGGGCAGTGGGCGCCCAACACTGCCACAGGTGCTTCTGGCTGCTGGACTGCACCCACTGTTCAGGGCTGTGGCTGTCTGCAGGTGCTGATGGCCATTTGGAAAAGTATTGGCTCTCATGTTACAGCCTGGGGGGGCTAGGGAATTGTAAGAAGCACAGAAGCATCATCACCCCATGCTTCCTGACCCCCTGTCACTGCACTATCATCTCCTCTCTGAGGGAGAGGAGACAGATGCATAGAAGCAGCAGATAGGCTGGGGATGTAACCCTGTGGACTCAAACCTCCAGGAAATGCTTTCTAGGAACACATCAACACTGCATAATGCTCAGTGGTATGGGAATGCCTCTGTGATGGAAACCAGGGATGGTAAGCCTAGCAGGGATATGCAGGCTTAGCAAGCTGAGGTTAGCAACCACACTAGTTTGTATTTAGACCCCTCGCTGAAGGTAGACACCTTCACTTCACTCAGATGCTGCCAGACCTGAGTTTGCTTTGCAGATAAGGCAGAGACCCATCAGTAGTGATGATCAGGTTTGGTATTTGCAGGATGCATCTGAATAAGAGCCATCAGCATCTATGGCCAAACTCCACCACTTCCAAGAAAATGTGTCAAAGAGTGACTTGGTTTTCCTCTGTGGACCTGTGATGCAGGAGAAGCTTAGATACCCCTGGACAGAGGGAAAACAAACCTGAGAATGAAGCTGCTACTGCAGTTTGGAGCAGGGACAGCACACTTCTGCCCACAGCCACCCACACACTTTGCCTTTCTGAGGCATGTACTTGAAAACAAAACAAACAAACAAAAATCTAGTAAAAAAGGATCAAAGCTGAATGTGCATTTCACTGAAGTCTGGCTAACACCCAACATATCACATGTCCTTGATAAAATGCCGACTTGTTTCAGAAACTCCGCAATCGTGTTTGAATATCTGAGAAAAAACAGTCCCAGGAGTACTTGCTAGTCTTTCATGATCAGCAATGGGTTGATGCTTAAATTTATAACTAGTCGCTGATTTATAGTCCCTGACCAATTTTAACTTTTCCTCATAAGTCATCAAAAAATAGAGAGAGGTCACAGCAACCAAGGAGTCAGAAAATGTTCAGAACAGATTTATTGGACAGTAAGTGGGATTTATTCAAGCTGATTACCGGTTTCACCTTTCTGATTCATGTTGAGGGTTTTCACCTGGTTTTCTGTTAAGTCATATCTATTGGCTTCCTTTTTTACCTCTGCAAATAGACTTTAACAAAGATCAGTATGGATTTTCAAATCAGACCATGTCTGCATTATTGAGGTTATGAAATAATGAACATAAGCTGTGAAAAAGTGTGCCAAGTCCGGCACCCATCAAAGTACTGCAAAAGCAGTAGGGCTGAAACCTCAGCATGGCTCAGAGGTTTGGATCTACATCAGTGGTGGCAATAGCAATATGGAAATGTCCAAGCTGGTGAGTGATTTGGAGCAGCAGCTGCAGCACCAGCATGAAGAAGAGGGTGTTGGGCCAGCAGTGGCAGCAGGAAGATGGGGTGGAGGGAACAGGCACCTGGGGAGGGACACCTGGCTGTGGAGTGTTGAGCAGGGATGGCTGGGACAAGAAGCACTAAGGGGAGAAGGTGTGGGATGTGTACTCTGGGTGGCACTGGAGTGTTTAACCAGCCTGCCTCACATGGCACTGTTGTGAGCCATGGATGGAGATGGCCTGTGGGTCCACCACCTCTGCACCTTCTGATGCAACAGGTTTAAATGTGGCTGAACTTGAGTGCAATCTCTGGACACACCAGATGCATTGTTACAGGCCTGTACCGCACCTCCGCTCTCTCCCTGTCCATGCAGAGCTCACGTTGAGCAATCCCCAAAATGTTAACTTTGCTTTTGGAAGACAATGGAAATTTACTCCAGAGCTTTACCTCATCACTTCTGGGACATTTGTGGGCAGCAGTGTTTCCAGCACCGTTTTGGTTCTTCCTTTGTCTGGCTCCTCCTGTACCAAAGGCATCTGGCTTTGCAGCAGTACTATTTTTCCCCCAATTTCCTTTGAACCCATTGCCTCCAGTACTTCTGTGAACAATCCATTCACATATTCTTCTGAATTTGCATCAGCCAAAACATTAGTCATTGAAACCTCCTCTCTTCCACACTTAACAAAAGCTCTCCTTTCCTTGGATGAGCCTGAGGAGCCAGGGGCTCTGCATGGGATCACATTCCCTCTTCACGTGGTACTGGCTGCAGGGCATCTCCAGGAGGGAGGACAGATTTGCCAGCACCCATCTGCTAGCTCCATCTAGTGAAAAGATTACCGCAGCACCCATCAGCTTGGGGACGCGGGGCCAGCTCCCCAGACTTCCCCGGGCCTCTGGCAGCATCGCCCTGGCTTCTTCAAATCCCCAGGGAGGTTGCACTGGGGAATGTGAAGGTGGCTGGAAACCCGTGAGCAGAGAGCCACTGGGGCTGTGGCACAAGGTGGAGGGGTGTGGGAGCAGGACAAGGCACGGTGTGTTGGCTCCATGGGTTCCCTGGTTTCCTCTCTGAGTGAGGAGCAAGCTGGAGCATCTCCTGCTGGTCTGGGGGCCAGAGTGCTCCTTCTCCCAGGACGGCAAATTTACAGTGTGGAGGCAGAGTGAGTCTGGTCTTTACACAGACCTGTCAGTGTAAACACCTGTCAGTTTCCATGCTTCTTCACACCACAATTCTGTGACTACCAGCATCATCCACTGCCTGTCAGACATAGATGCCAGCACTAAGAACTTCATCCTTCCCCTGGACTGGCTGTTGAGGACAGAGAGACGAATGCAGTGAACCTAAGTTTGCCTCATCTGCAAGAGAAAAACTGTGCTTTAGCATGAGTCTCTTTATGTCTGCACAGGTTGAACAATGTCCGGGTCCTTTTTACGGCAGGCACGACACAGACCACCACTGTAGAGAGTTGCATCATTCCTTGGGGGAAAGAGGCACTTTGTGCTGTCCAGAGATGACACAGTCTTTCCTTTTCCACTACTGGCACTCATGGTTCGCCTTTCGGCAAGCCATGCCCCACCCTATTACCTGTTTCTCTAAGCCTGTTAGGAGGAGGCCTTAGCTTAGTTCCCTTGGCTGCTGAACCCTTGGCTTCAACCAGGTTGTTTTTCCAAACTCTAGCTGAAATGCATGAGTTTTAAGGTGATCTAATAGATCACAGTAATTTTAAATTCTCCAACAGCATGACAAATCTGAGGTTAGCGTGTTCTTGACTGCTGCTGTTGGACAAGACTAGTGGAAGTAGGGGTTCACTTGGTATCTCCATTGTTCACTCTGTAACTCTTTGCTTTAGTCAGTGGATTCCTTCAGTGACCAAGATTAAAGTTATTTTTAAGGTCTTCATTTTTGCCACCTCACTGCCTATTGAATTCATCACTTTCATGGGAATGACACCCTGAAACATGGTAATCTGGGAAAGAAATGGAAATAATTATAGATTAACTTCTGGGTATGATGACTTAATGTGGCAATTTGGCAAAAAAATAAAAAGGCCTGTACTGCTCTCATACTGTGCAAAACGGGAAATCAGGGTGCATCAGGAGGTCATTGAGAGGATGCACTTCTCTGGTGGGAACCACAATGGCTTATTGGGTCTGAGTCTGCTAGCCATGCTTGGAGACATTGAAGGAGGCTGAAAAATGACAGATGTGCCAGATAAGATCTAGAAGAATAAAAAAATCTGCAATATGGGAATCCCTTTCTTCAGTTTAACTACTATTACCCTCCTTGAAGAAGGTTGAAAGTGTTTTTGTTTTTGCCTATAAAAATCATGATCAAAAGGAACTATCTGATATAATTGAATTCTTTTTCATTTAGTCAATGAGACTAATACACTCAGCTGGCTGGAGGTTTAGGAACCTAAACTGGAATAAAGGTTGCATTTTTAAGAATAAATATAACAATCCACTTCATTTGAGCAATCTGGGGAACTGCAGTGTTATTCATAGATTACATTCCTCTCTGCAGTAGAAAAAGGATCATTAATAATTCTTGGTTTTTGGGGTTTTTTTAAGAGCAACATTGTAATAATTCCTATCTCCCTTCCAGGCAAAAGCAAATGATTTATGTAAGTTTTGAAAATCCTTCTGTGTTTTGTGGTCCAACTAGAGGATGAGACTCTGTGACTCAAAGTTCCTTGGGTTTCTCTAAATTTTGTTTCATTCCCTCTCGAACAAAAGTATTGGGTTGAACCTTTCAGCAGTTTGCAGGTTAAAGAGTGAAGTATATTTTTCACCCTCAGGCCATTTTGTGGTTTAGCAAAGATGAAGCCTTGTGCAAAGCTGACCTGTGGCGGCTCCTCTCTCCCATTCCCTCTGCTTGGAGCACATACTCAGCACCATATCATGAGGTTAAAGAAAAGAATGGCAAAAAGTCAATTTTGTCTAACCAAATTAGGTTTTCCACTAGAAGGAGAAGAAGTGTGGTCTTATGTCCTGTTTCTGTGTTGCTCAGGTTCTTCAACCTTGAAACTTCATTTTTCACTATAACCCTCTGTTTTTCACCCTGCAGTGTCTCTCCTGCCTGGCTGTCCGATAGAGATTTAAGGAAATGTGGCACTTACCCTCATAGTAAGAAAAGCATTGCAAGAATTGAAAGATTCCAGGAATAGCAAACATGGTATTACTCAATAAACATTAAGTAACAAACACCCCCTCAAGCCATAGACGAGAAAAAGCATTCATTGACCTTTTTTGGTACAAAATATTAAGAAAAGTGTGTATGATTTGAAGACGTTTGATGTTCCTCTCCAGTGTGAATGCTGGATTTATTTACCGGAATGTCTAAGGCTCAAACCGGAATGAGGGGAAACAAGAGAGGGGTTTTCCTCTGCACATACTATAAAGCAGAGAAGTCAAGTGTCTTTGCATTGTGCAACACATGATTTCTGTAACTTAATCAAAATGTGTGTGTGGGGTAGGGGGTGGGGGGAGAGTTAGATGGTGTTGATAGGGCATTGCTTAGAGAAATTCCAGTTCCTGAAGCTCTTAACAAAAGAATTCACCATGAGGAGGGGGAAGGGTTGGCAATAAAGGCCTTTTTTTCTCAAGAACTCCCATTTGGAACGTATTATGCTCTTGCAACATGGGATGGATAAACACTGTATTAATGATTAGATGGAGACCAAGAGCTGAATTTGTTTGCGTTTGATAAAGCAGTTGTTCTATTGACCATATGTCTTTACTCTTGGGAAGAAAAAGCTGTTAAGAGAAAGCACGTCTCTTTGTGAGAATTAACTGGCGTCCGTGTAAAGGATGAGCAGTCATTTGAACTGTGCCTGAAGCCACTGACATTTTACTTCTCTGCAAGTTTCACTTTCAGAAACCAGCTGTCAAGTTATCAGGCTGAGAGGTGATCATTTCAATCTGCTAGGTTTCCGGTGATACACACGCCAAACATCACAGGCCCGTCATGAACTGCAATCCAACGCATTGAAAGCAAAGGGAAAAATAAACCATACAGACTCATAAACAGGTAAATATAGAAGAGAAGCATTGCACCTGGGCTGATGTGGAGGTGAACAGAAGCATCCAGATTTGCCTTATGTAGAAATTCCAGTGTGTTCTTCTGAGTCTTTTTCCTAAATCTACCTTTTAATTTTTAAGCCACAGTCTTCAAGTTTTCAGGTGCTTTTTCCAGGTGCAAAGTGTTGTTTGGTAGCAGCACACCAAAATCTGAGCTGAGCTTCCAGCTGGTTGCCTGGACAGGCAGTCCTGCTCCCGTTTGTCGTGGTTGGCTAAGATGGGGAAGGGATCCCTCAAGAAAAATTGCTCTCCATGTAACCCAGATGAGCCCTGGAAAGAGCATAAACAAATGTGCTTCTCAAGATTTTGCACCTGGTGCTCTTCTACAAAAAAATTTAGGAATTTTTCCTCTACAACTGAAAAACAACGATTCACATTTTAAATAGGAAATAATAAATTGGCAGGTTTTGACCTGGAATTTCTCTTGGACTGGTCTGTGATCAGGAGAAAGCCCAGCACTGGGATGACAGCACTAGATTTTTTTTAATTTAATCCTCAGTTAAGTTTGTAATTTATTTTCTTTTCCAAAATGAACCATATGTTCTTTGCTGGTTTTCCCATTTTACTGAAGACATGTGGCTTCTTTGGAAAATCTGAATTTTATCTACATGCTGAAGTTCACCCCAGGTATCATAAATAGTGACAAACTAATTCTGAGTAAAGAACCTAAAGTTTCTGAGTATTAAAAAATACTGCTTTTTCATAGAATTAAATACTTTATGAGTAGTGGTAACATCCCTACGTAATGCTCTGCCAGTGCAGAGAAAGGTTTTGTCTGTTGCCTCTCAGAGGGATTTTCTCCCTCCCTGAATCAAAAAAAAAAAAAAGGTTTCAAGCAGCCTGAAGGACTGAAGAGGGCTCAGTTTTGAGTAATATCAGTTTTCCACCCTTCAGTATAAGGGCAAGTCTTGTTCCTCTGCTGTTCAGGAATGGAAAGGACTCAATGTCAGACCACAGAATAAAGTCCATGGGTGTGGGTGAGACTGTTGGACTGAGAACAAATAAGACAGTGCAAAAAGAATTAGGGAGGAATATCTACAGACACTCGTGATTGCTCAGGGATCTCAGATGTGCAGCTGGAAGAGGACATTATACATATGGCATGGTTGGGAAGGACACAAAGTGGAGGACAGAGACACTCTTCCAGTTGGAAAAAGGAGAATAGCTGAGGGAGCTGCCAGGGTCACTATGACCAAGCGCCTGCCTTTGAGCTGCTTGAGCAACAAGAACATTCCCAAGACATGATGCTTCCTAAAGAAGGCACTGCTTCAAGTGAGAGCAGAAACTGGGCATATCTCAAACAGGCACACGGGAAGGACAATGGCCAGTAATTTATCCAGATTAGACACGTTTCCAGGGGAAACACAAGAGATGGAGGCAGATCACTTGGATAGGCACCCCAGTCAACATGTGAAAAAACAGGAGCGTGGGAGAACTTGGGAGAGCGTGGGAGTGCCTCCTAAGGACAATCCAGATGACTACATGTACAATGTAGATTTGCTGGGGCATCAAAACAGGATCCAGGCAGGAACAGTTTATAGGGAACCAGATTCAGACCTGAGAAGAGTGCAGTGATGAAGACCATATTCTAGACATGATGTCTGGGTGCTCTGGAGGTCTGTGGTTTGGACCACTGGGCCTGGCAGTGCCAGCAGAGCAGAGGGGGCTGCTCTTCCGTGCTGCAGCTGGGAAGGGGGTTACCTTAGCTGGATGTGAGTTACTGTTGTGCTACCATCTAGGGTCCACACTATTAAAAGCAAAAGGAAGAACTTCCTATAGAAGTTGTTCCTCTCTAATGGATGGTTTGCCTACTGCTTTCTACAGGAGATTGCAATTGCTTCACTGCAGTGACTGTTAAAAAAGGAAATAACCCCGAAGGCTGGGAGCTGCTCTAAGATACTTGTAAGGGTGTCCCATGCAATGACAAGGGCTAAGTGATGTCTTCTAGTGTTTTCACACTTCGTGTTGAAATGAAGAAGAGGTAGGGTGTTTTTACACTTGGGTTTGAAAGAGAGCTCACAGTTAGGTCAGTGTGCCACACGGAAAAGCTCGTGCAAAGGTCAGTTGCCAGGTAGCACACATTGTTGGAAGTTTTCTATGGCTTGATTCCAGCTGAAGTTTGCAAGCGCAGGAGAGTAACATTATGTGGAGGCTTGTGCACAGCCACTGGCTAGCTCTTTACATAATACTGTGCTGCTAAATTCAGCTTGAAAGGACAGTTGGAGCATTTTAAGCAACGCAGGGGCAGGCAAGGGAATGTAATCAGAACCCAGCAGCCTTTCTGTTTCCCTACTCTGGACATTTTTTTATAGGTCATTTATCTCAGCATTTTATATGTCTGTAGACCAACTCATTACTGACCACTGGTGGGAGATCACATATACGTGAGAGCTGGGATGTAGAAGAAAAAGGTTGGAATCAGCCAAATTTGAAGGCCTCTGTAGCAACAGGAAGGATAACCTCTTCAAGCACATATCTGAGATGCAAAGAATAGTGAATGCAGATCTATGGAATCTCAGCTAGAAGATCCCCACAGTCCATTGCCAGGGAACCTTTCACCTCCAAAGCTGGTCCCTCTTGATACTTCTCTAGGTTTAGGCAAGTGCCAGCCTCCTCCTCAGCTATGGGAGTCCTGCACATATCCTGGCTCCTGACTGTACCACTGCTCTCCAGAGCTGCTTGTGGGAGGTAGAAGCTGGTGCAACTGCTGGGTTAATAGAGAAGATAACTTCTCCAGGGCTTGCAGGGTCCTATTGGAAAGTCATTGATCCTGTCTGTATGGTGCTTTCATTGATGCTCTTCAGGATCCTCCTTATACAAAGCTGTTGGGTTATGGGGGGAAGGCAAGGAGGGATTTGGAGAATTCTAGACATTGAAGGTGCATTACCATTTTGAACTTGGCTTACAACATTTTAACTTTCTGGCTTTGGCCAAAAGGCTGGAGAAAGTCACAGTGAAATCATTGAGTCCCGTTAGTGCAGTTGACATTTACACAGCAGACAACACTCCGTATTGTTTATGGGAAGTATTTTCAATTAGGTGATGGGGCAAAGGAGAGATTTTTCTAGCCTAGAATCTGGTGTTTGTTGCTCATTTCAATATTGCGTTCTCATGCAGCTAACTGGTTCCTCATCTTGTATATTCTTGCTTGTGATTTTTGCAATAAATGAACGGGATGGACAGACAAAGTCAGGCCATTCAGGGGTCAAGCAAGGTTATCTGCTGGAGTCAGGTATTGTGCGGGCTTAGGGGAAAATTTATTTTCATCCTGTATCCTGGGCATTGTGTTGCAGAGAGGACTGATGGGTTTAAATGGGCACACCAAGAGATAGAGGAATTTTACTCGGGCAGTGAATATGCCTGCATGCCTGGAGAATGCCACAAAGCTAGTGGGCCAGCCAAATCCAAAAGAGAGGCTCATCTTTCTAATACCATATAGAATTATCTATTTGCAGTCTGACCCATAAGCACTGTAAATCAATTATAGACTTCCTGGTGTCCTTCCTCACTCTGCAAAGAAGTGTGAACTAAGGGCTGACATCTTTAGGGATTAAATATGTGATTTAAGACACTGAGCCCTCAAAGCAGGGTTTCCACTTGTCAGGATGAAATTACGGAGCTGAATAAATGGAGGCATGTGTTAGTAGGAGAGCTAAGGAAATTGTGCTGTAATTCACGATTAGCACAACTTCTATTGTGCTAATTATCTCCTACTATTATTCCTGCACGCTAATAGAGGTTCCTGTCCACATAATCTAGAAATGTTCAAACAGCTGCCGTGCCTGCTTTCCAGACTTGCCTGGAGTTGCATCCATCCTGACTTCATCAGATAGGACAAATTAACTTAAAACAGCTTCATCACCTTCTTGCTCTTACATTACAAACATGGCCATTATTAGGTATGTTGTCAGGACTCTGGCTTTTACTGGGTTTACCTTCTCTGAGTGGAAGCACATGCAATTTATTAAGGAAGAATAGAGCCCCATATAGAAAGGAGTTTGAAGAAGACATGCCCCAAAGCTTCCCTGGTACTGTTCTCTCATCATGTCTTCAGGGTTCTCCAAGCAGAGTATAGAGAACAGGCTTTTTTTCCCCTAGAAATACTGGTGAAGATTACAAGGAAGAAAACTAGGCACCTGGTGAGAAAACAATGGTTTGAACCCAAAAAGGATGACCCCCTCCTCCCCCCCCCTTTGCCAACAGTTTCCCAGGTTGTTTTCTGCATGTAATTTGCTTTTTTGGAGACATTTAAAGACTACCAGATACAGATGACGGCTGCCGAGTGTTCTGGTTCGCAGCCTGGGAAAGCACTCTCCTAAAAACCCCAGGAGGGAGCCTTCTGAGCAGAATGCTGCCGGCTCTGGGCCTACAAGAGGAGGGTCTCCGTGGGGTACCGCGCTTTCAGGCAGCCGCACTGCACCGCGGGCTGAGGGCAGGCAGCAGGCGCCTGGCACAGCGACTCCTCTTTCAGAGGCAGACCACGAGGAGAGCACACAGTAGATAAAGGCTGTCCCTGGGAAGGCTGGTGTATATCAGAGGAGTCTATGAAATGCTTTTCCCTACTGTTCCTTTAATGTGGAGCCTGGCAGCCTCAGGATCCAGTGAAACATGGTCACACTCCATAGACTGTAGACTTCCAAACTTTATTGGACCTCATTAGATGATCCATCTACCCTTCATATTTTTGTTGAGAGCCTCATGGGTTTTAACGCAGTCATTTGATGTTATTAGCAACAGAGCTGCTGTTTCCAAGTGTAGAGGGAAATTTTCAGCTGGTCTGATACTGGTTTTTCCCTGCTAAATAAGTGGACAAGCCAATGGTCACAATGGACCAGGAGATAGGCTCTAATTTCGAAGTGGGACAGGCAGTGCCTGAATTACAACGGGGAATGGCTGATGTCCCTCAAAGCAGCCTCCTCACACAGTGGTCTGCCTCAGGGAAGCTGCTCCACAGCATCATTCTCAGCCTCCTCAGCACTAAGTCTTACAGCTGAGGGGTATTTAAAGCAGTACACATCCACTTTACATTTGGTTTACATGGATTTAACAAGCTCAGTAAAATCATTTAGTATTATTTGGCTTTAGGTAAAGTGGATCAGTATTAAACTTACATATGTCACTCAGAAATACTGTTATAACATTAAGGTAATATTACCTACTCTTCTACTATATGTCTCCTCTCATTGTGTGTGAAGGTATCACTTTGGCTGTAGATAAGAGTGTTGCTGTGCAATAGTCTCAACCATGTTTGCTTCTGGCTGACAAATAGCATCCCTTTTCTCTCCTTGGTTGCTCTCATCAAATAAAAGTCTAACCAGATTTTCTCTCCTTAGTGCTGTTGCAAGCCACCCATGAGCCTGAAAACAAAAAAGTTTAAATCTGGACGGAGGGGTGGAGCATCTCTTGCAGCTTAAGCATGGTGGAGTGGAGCTGGCAGCTCAGCTGAGAAGCTTGTCCAAGAGTGTCACAGCTGTGACAACTTGTATAACCACATTCATGACCACAGATTAGGATCCAGCAAAGCGGTGGTATATTTGTGTTCAAGAAATGGCTGGACATGGCCCTTAGTGCCATGGTTTAGTTGACAAGGTGGTGATCAGTTGAAAGCTGGACTTGATGTTTTCAGAGGTCTTTTCCAACCTAGATGATTCTGTGATATGAGTGTTAACAGCTGTGGTGCACTGGCTTCCCGGGGTTAGCCCTTTAGGGTAAATTTTGCAAAAGTGCCATTAGGGAGACATTCCCAGTTACTTCAGTCCTAATCTGACTGCCCAGGAGCTCATGACTGTCCTCAGCACAGGCAGATGCATATCAGGTTCCTAGGATGGCAGACATCTTCATTGTGGAGTGCTGGGGACAGAGGTGTGTGAATCATTAACATCAGGGGACAGCCCCAGTCCTAATCTCTGTTGAGGACCTTAGCAGTCTCTGAAAGATGGAGTTTACCTGGGGCAAAGAGCAGAGTTTTCTTATGGCTATCTTTCTTAGCGAAATCCACAGCAAAGTATGAAAGGTTGGCAAGCCTTATCTGCAGAGCAGCACATAGTGGTTCTGCTGAGGTGGATATATTGCTATCAGTCCTCCTCAGCTGATACTGGCACCCTGGACATGGGAACTCTGTTTTGTGGTGCCATTATCTTCGAGTCCCTGACATCATTTGTGTGACTGAGCTGATGCAGAGACCTTTTGTTGTCCTGTCCAATTCCTAGCAATAACAATGTGTAAACAAATACCATTCCTGTAAATCAGCATTTAATTAGCTTAGTGGAAGGAGTTCAGTGAGATGTAGCCTAGAAACAAGATTTCACAGAGAGGTTTCTGTGGCTTCATGTCCTGACCACATCTGGCTCTGCAAGCAGGATGCTGAGCCCATTGGGAAGACTGTGCCAGACATTTGCTGAGTGCCAGCATCACCCAGAGACCTAGAGACCCCAGCAGAGGGGTCCAGTCCCACCTGTGCAGTACAGGGACTGCTCATCTGCAGGCTGCTTGGTGGGAAACTCCCCAGACATGCACAGAGTTTTTCAAGTACGCTTGAGAACCACACCAAGGGGTGCCAGAGGTCTCCTTGCCTTGTAGCTACAGGACTTGCAGTGGCTGATGCAAATACACTGACATCCGTGCAGCAATGGCTGCCTGTGGCACCTTGCAGTTCAGGGTGATGTAGATACAGATTACTGCAGATGTTAATATCAGCATCCCACAAGGCTTTGGCTGAGCCCTGCACTCTGATCTCATTTCCCACTCTGGTCTGTTCTGGGTTTGCATGCACCTTGCCTCCATTCTGAGGCTGTGCAGGATTATGCCGTGACACCACTTCTCTTTTCCTCACTTGGGATGAAGGTGGAGGGAACTGCCTTCCACACAGGAGATTATTTTTAAAATCAATGTGTTTATGTCTTGAGATGGATAATGGAAATGGATACATAAAGTTTGATTGAAGAGGACTCTCTTGTTCACACTGCTTCTGACCCTAAAAAAGAAGGCAAGAAAGAAAGTTGCTTAAACATGCAAAAGACTCAAATCTTTCTGTGAAGGACACATTGCAGTTCCTCCATTCATCACTGTTTATTTCCAGACAGTCCACATTCTATGTGCCAATATGACTCGCCTTTCCCTGTGTTCCTCCTTCTTTCTCTAACACTAAGAAACAAGATGGAGTACTCACTTTGAGAGTTATTTCCAAACTGTTGTATTTTCTTTTCAGAGGCTCTCAGCTGAAGCAGGGAACAGCCTTCTGTACGTGTCAGCACGAACTAGAACACTTCCTAGCTTGACCTGCTTCCAGCAGAGTAAACACGGATGCCTGAAATGTGAGTTAAAAATTGCACTGTGCATATATAAATAATCTTCTAGCTATGGTAGTAAAATAACACAGCTGTGCTTCTCTAGAAATAAAAGAGTCAGACTCTTGTGAGTAGATACACTGATTTAAGTGGCTGCTTCTCTGGTCTTCTGTTTTCCTGAAAGCTGTTTTTTTACCATGGAAGATCAACACAATCATCACTTCTTGGTTTTGGGGGCTATGATGTACTGGTCTGTAGTGGTCTCCCTGGACATTGCTGGCTGCTGCCCTGTGCTGTGCCTGGGGGTGGTGTTGGTGCCTCCTGGGCTGTGAGTCTGTCCAGTGCTCCTATAGCAGCAGGTGTGGTGGACTCTCTTGGACTCACCTTTTACCTGTACTCTGACTGGTCCTGAGCTGGATGCAGCCACACACACCAACCTGTACCCAGCCTCCTGCCAGTTCTGAGTAGGATTGCTGCACCTCAAAGGCCTCTTGCTTCAGTCAGCAAAAGCTGCAATGGAGCAAAAACCCCATACCTCAGTTGTGCAGAGCAGAAATGATGTTGCAGCAGTGCCAAAACGTTGCCTCCCCTGCAATGATGAAGGATGGGCTTCAACTCTTACTCTCAGGTGCCTGGGCCAGGTTTAGCTCATCTGCCTTCAACTGGGTTGCTTCAAGTATTCACGGTGCTGTTCACAACAAGGTTCATAAAACAGCTGGGTCTCAGAGAACAATCTTTTTTTGGTTATGTCTTAAGGGTCAGTGAACTACAGAGCCCAGGGCAACACTTAAAGCACTGCCTTCTGATGCTGCCCTAAAGATCCTCTGTCGTGGAGGAGGAAGGGGAAGGAGTTTCAGAGCTGCGTATTCAGCTGAGTCAGGGCACTCTCAGCTCAGTCAGGGCACTCCTTTACTTGTCTCTTATCTTTATGTTAATCCCATTTTATAATTTTTATGGTTAGGAAAGGGAAATAAAACCTTAGAGATACAGAAAACCCTGAACACAATATCCAGGCAAAGACACCCTTTTCTGGCTGACGTAAACGCAGCTTCTGGTGTTAGTTACATCCAGGCTTTGATCTTCCTCCATGTCAGCTCCTTATGTTATCTGCAATAAACATACATTTTGATTTACACCAGTGCAAATAAGAGATACTGTCCAACAATCCTGGTGCTCCATGTGTAGGAAAAGTTTGGCCTGCCTCACATTTCAATTTCTTCCAGAGCCTTCTGGCTGTGGTGGAATTGCAGTGAGTTGATGCTCATCTGCGAAGAGGAGCTCTTTTCTTACAGTCCCATTTGCCAAATCATAACACAATAAATGGTCCCTGAGTTTCAGCATGACAGGGGAAATTCCCCCAAGTTTCCTTTACTACTCTAACAGACAGCAGTCTCATAGATTTTCACAGTTTTGGAGAAGCTTACAAGCAAAGAATTTATGAGGGAGGAGAGAACTCACAAGATGTCAGAAGATTTCTTCTTGCTCTTTTCAAAACTCCTGGGATTTCCCTGCTGGTGAAAGACTCTGATGCTTTCCCAGCTTCTTATTTCTGTGACTCCCTTAGGGCTGGGCTTGTCAAATCTGAAAGCTGCAGGTAATACAGACCCAGTAGATCCAGGAGGGATGAGCTCTGGGGGAGCAAGCACCATGAGAACCGGTGGAAATGTCCCAACACAGTGGCCTTCAGGCTTCTGCTAACAAGCTGTGTGGGCAGCATAACACTTCCCACATCCAGCTGCAGCTGTGGTCCCACCTGCCTTCATGGCCTAACTTAAGCTCCTGCTACTGATTTCTTCCTGTCCCTGGGTCACAAGGAGTCTGGGCTGCTTCCCTCCCCTCCATTTCCTTCCCCAGCCCCTTTGCAGCCTCATCAGGTAGCTGAAAGGCAAGGGAGGGGCCAGTGGTGTGGCTCCAGACATTTCTTGATGAGACACACATCCCGTGGGCACCACACAAAGGTGACACTGTCACAGGTAAGTATCCTCTCCAACACGGATCTGGCAGATGGAGCATGGTCACAGCACATGCATGGAAATTGTATGCAGGACAATTGGAAATTCATACTCTGAGTGTAGGTGAAACACTCAGTGTGACAGAAGCTGATTTCTGTTCTCTTGGATTTGGGTCCCTCATTTTAGGCGAGAAGATTTCAATAACAGAGCACCTGACAGTACTTTGCCACAGGTAATGTACAGAGGAAAGGAACTGTGCTCCCTTCTCGTGCACTTTCAAACAGGAGAAAAAAATTCTGTAGCATCATAGCAGTCTTGCCAAGATGGGATAATCCTTTTTATAGTCTAAATTAGTTGATAGTGGCTCTCTAACCATTAGAGTTGCCTTTTCTGTGCTCTCCACCTGTTTATCTGACTCCTGGGCTGCAGTCAGTCTCTCTTCAGCACCATTGGCATGAAAAGCAGTTGACTTTACTTGCATTTTTCAGAATCCTGTCTCAGAAGTGGATGTCTTCATTTTAGCTCAGCAATGAGCCTGTCATTTTGCTTTGATGAGAAGTTCTGTTTTTCAGAGTGGGGGGTTGGCATGTGCACTTGGCAGGAGGGAAGTTCCTTTCCTTCCTCTTCTTTCCCCCTTTCTTCCTTGAGTTGAATTTTTTTTAGTCTCTCTTAAAAATGGCTTTTTGTTTATTCACAGTCTTTACTCACATCCCTTCTTACAGTTGTAATTCAGCTTTCTTCTTTATGAATCTTCAGTGCTGTGGTTTCCTAAAATATCTGAGCAGAATCTCTGAATTACAAAAGAAGGGGGAGATTTGGCCCCCTTAATACACAATAAATAAAACGCTGAGAAAATCTTTTGTTATCATGAAGAAACAGCCACAGCTACTTCAAAATGAAAACCCGAAAGAAATGTTTTCACTTAATGGTAGACCTTTAAGGCCAAGATGATGTTTTCTGCCCTAGGTTTTCTCCAGAGGTTTCTCCCTGAAGCCAGCTGAGTTGCTGTTCATTTCCCAGGCCCCCTTGGGTGGGAACAGAGACAGTGGTGGCAGCAGCAGGCAAAAAGCTGAATGAGCTCAGCCCCTTCTCTGCCCAGCCTAAGGGGAGACACAGGTCTCCACCACCAGGGCTTCAGGTCACAGCCTCGCCTTAATCGCTGCAGCAAAACCAAAAGGGGGAAAAAAGGTGTTTCCTAATGGTGAGCTGTATCTGAACTTGGCTGTTGTTGGTAGTGGAGCTCACAGTGTTAAACAGGAGAGCTGTACTTGAAGCTCGCGCGTTTGTTTTAGTTCAGTTCATTAATCTAACTGAAGCATTGCTGGCTTCAGCCACAGCGAGGATTAAGTGGGGCAGCAAAACAAACGGAAGCCTGAATATCTGCCCAGGTTATCAGCACCTCCCTTCCACCAGCAAACACCCTGGGACCGATCAGTTAGGGGGGCCTTAACCCCTACTCTGTTGTCTGACTTCTTTATTACTAAAATTCCTCTTCAGGTTTTTGTTGTGAGGAATATTGACCAGGCGGACACGAAATACACAGAAATGAGAATAAATCACTACCTGTGCTGCCAGCCAGAACTGAGGACAGACAGGGTGGTTTCTCAGTTTATACTGATGGTTCACTTTTTTGCTCTCATGTACAGGACTGACAGTTCATCATGACCTGAATAACACCATCTGTAGATAAAACGCAGGTGCTGCAATTTGCTGAAGGATATTTCTGATTATTTACCCCCAGAGCTCTTGTTTTCTTATCAATGCTCAGAAGCTTTCCTTCTTTCAAATATATCCTTGTATTTATTGGGGGGTGAAGTGATTTTTCGAAAGCTTTCTTCTTCTGGATGGCTTAATTCAGATAGATCACGTTGGCCCCATTCATGGCTGATCCTCTGTACAATTCAGAGCTAAAGCTCAGACCCTGGAAAGATGATGTGCTTTTAAATCAGTGAACCTCAGCTTCTCCCCAAGACCTGTATAGATGTTGCACAAGTAACTGTACTCGTACCAGGAGGGTTACACCCATGCAAAATAGACATGAACAATGGGGACAACGGGGCTGCACAATGACCAGGAATAATATCTGTTGACCCTCAGGGTGCAGTTTCCCATTTAGGCTTAATCTGATCTGACCATGGGCTGCTGGTGCAAGGGTGGTCCTGCTCTTCCTGCCTGCTCCTACCCATGCATTCCTGGCACCTCCCTTGCACTGGAAGTTGTGATCCTAGAGGCTACAGAAAGAACCAACAGAATTATTTTTTCTTTTTTTTTTTTGGTAAATTAGTTTTCTGTAGAATTAACAAGCCAATCCAAATCACTGCCACAGCAATACCCCTAGCTACGATGCAGGAGATCAACAGGTCAGATGGAAACCTAGACTTGGACTGGATTAAAGACAATCAGAAAATAGATCATTCAATACCCACGCTTTACACTACAGCCTCTGGGGAACCACCCCTCTCTCCACCTATCAGTGTAACAACACAAAGCAAGTCCTGCAGGGTAGCCAGCATGAGAGCAAGGGACCAAGATCAGTCCCAGTTCTCTGTCCTCACCTGTGCTGCCCACAGCAGTTACCTTGTCTGCATTTCCCATGCTCTATCTCCAGCTGCAGTTCCACCTGCACGCAGCACCAACCAGACAATGCTCTTGAGGGAACCTGGGACACTTCCACAAGCTATTTTTCCTTCAGCTGTGGTGAAAAAAAGAAATAGGTGTAATAGTTTGATCCTGTCCTCTGCAGGTCCCTGAGAGGGGGGATGGCTGTGGGGATGACAGCAATGTCCTGATTCCTCAGACTGGAATACTCCTGCCTGTGATGTGGCATGGTGTGGAAGTGGATTTCTCCCTCAGCCTTGCTGCTGCCTTCCCTTCTGAGCACTGCGCTTGCACAGCAGCCCTACTGCACCAGGCGTCCCCATGGATGGCTGCCACCCTGCTGCCCTTGAGGCAGTACAAAGAGGCGATAGCTGCAAAAAAGCCTCTGCAGGTGCAGAGGGGTTTGTGAAAAGGAAATGGCCAGGCAGGTGCAAGCACACAGGAGAGCCAAAGCCATGGAAGGGGCTCTGAGCAGAAGTGTATTTTCCAAGGAGCCCTGTGGGGGAAGCTCATTTGCAAAGACAGGCTGGCAAATGCCACCTTTGAGGTGTATGCATGTCCTGCAAAGAAGAGACATGCATGCTCAGTAACACAGTTTGCAAGTGGCAAAACCCAATGCAACAGCTCCTGGATATTTTCCTCTGTTGTTTTCACGCACTCAGTCATCCACTGATATTCTTAAAACTCAGCCTCCTGCGTTTCACCTCTGACATGGGTTTCTTCTCAGGTTAATTCCCTCTGGCTTCTAGGAGAGCGGGATGTGACCCCTCCTGACATTTGTTTAGTGAGTTATGCTTACCTTCCGGAGAACACAAACAAGCTGTTGGACTTCCTCCCTTTAACTTTAGCTCTGGTCCAGCTCCTTGCTGCACTTACTCTGGCCTCACGCCGATACGGCAGAGATTGGCATCAGGCTCCTCAACTTCTGCTCGCAAAAGTGCCTATGAGATTTAGAGTTTGTGCTCTGTTTTCAAGAGGGACTTATGTCCAACCATGTTAAAAGACACGTAAGTATGTAATCCCCTTGATTTCACTCAAAATGAAACAGCTGACAGTCTTTAAGGATCTGGTCTTAATCATCTGAGAAAGTCACTTGGGTTTAGGTCTGCAAATAGTGAATGCCATTTCTCAAAATAAGCCCTATACTCCAAAGGCACCCTGACAACGCCAACATTGTCCCTCCTGTCCCACCCTAGCCAGCAGGTAATTTGAGGACTATTATGAGAAAAACAGAAATAATTTCCATCTCACAACAGCCAGATCTGAAAGTAAACACTGATGAAACTGTAGGCCCACCTTCACAATAATGTTTGGAAACCAAAATGAATCATTCTCTTTGCTCATGAGAACAGAAATTTTATTCACATAACAAAGAAATTAGGTAAAAGGAAGTATATTGAGGAACTCAGGAAGTGAAAATCTTTCACTGCTATATTCTTGCAAGAGCTAATACAAAGCAATATGATTAGTCGGTTCTTCGGCAGCTTCCTATTTCCATCACCAGACTACTTTAATCTTTATGGTACTGAACACTGTTTTTCTGAAGTTAATCTGGATGAACTTGACGCCTCACAGTTTGTGTCCAACTGAATCTCTGTGCACAGGTGTATGGAAGATCCGGTAGAGATCAGATTTCAGAGATATCTTTCACACCGCACACCCACCCCCTTGTTCTCTTACCTATTCATCTACCTTAGCCACAGCATCTCTTTGTAGAGGTGCTATTTCTTGCATTTTCATTACTGTTTTTCAGTGCTTCTTGGCCATGGGATGAGGAACCTATTGATGTGTTACATCTGAGCATCCCAGCTTTTGGCCAGGCTCACAACACTAAGGCCAAAATACTGAACTATTATTAATGAATAAATTAATTCCACTTCTAGGACCATTTTGGTGTGTGCAGCAGGGATTGGCCCAACTCACTTTCTCTTCTCTCAAATGGAGAATTTATTTCTTCATCCCTTCTCATGCCCACAGATTCTAGAGGTAAAGGCTTCTGTACCTTGCCTCCCCTCGTGCCCCTGTGGAGGACACTGCCCAGACACTTGTGATTTGAGAGTTTGCCTGAGATGGAAGGTTGCAGCCAAAAAGTCCCTGGAGCAGAGCTGAAGAGCAAGCACCAGGGTTTCCATATTTACCTCTTTCTTCCCTGGAGAGCAGGGGTTCAGTGCCAACAGTACAACACATTACAATAAGGGTTTTCTTTATTGTCAAAACAACTGTCTAAGGCGATTTTTAACGAAAAATGTTTATCAATATTGCATTCAGAAGGGTGGAGGATGTTCTGCTTTCTCACACATTATTTTTCTTTCCCTTCACTTTAAAAAATGAGTATGGAGTGAAGAACAGGAGAACTGGAGCTGGAGGTGAGGAAGACCATAAACAGAAATATTTTCAAAGGGAAATTTTCTATTTAGCTTTCTTCGCCATATTTTGCAAAACATTTGCATATTTCAAATGGAAACACAGCTTGAAAAGGCCAGGCAATGTCCTCAGTGGAGACACACTGGCTCTGTGCCAGGCTGCCCCCACAGTAAGGGACCCAGGCTGGCAGTGGCAGCACATCTGCTCCTACCCCCACTTCTGTTCTGTGGGACAGCACATCCCAGCCTGGTTTGATTTGCAGAGAAGAGGTAGCACAGGGACCTTTACACTGGTCATAAAGCATCTCCATATCTGGGCCAATAATTTCAGCCAAGCAACTTCTCATTTGTGATGATCTGAGAGAAGGAGGATGTCCTAAATATACAGGACCAGACTCCCAGGGGCATAGGCTCATTTCAGTTGTGTTCAAGGCAAGTAGAGACAAGGTCTGAGGCGTGTGTGAAGAAGAGAATGAGGAAAATTGGGCTAAAAGCTAAAAGGACATCATAAAAATTCTAGTGGTGGTTAAAACTAGCCAGGTACAACAGCTGCCTCTGCTTGCAGATTTGCAAACAAGGCACCTTCCATTCTTCAGTACTGCAAACAGGGACACAATTGAACACCACACACAACCCCCCTCAAAAGTTTAATAAGGACCTGCTGTGTAAGAAGAGCCAAGCTGATGTGAGGGTTCCCTGCTAGCCAGTCACCTGTCCCTGCAGCCAGCAGGCTGGGCAGGGGCAGTGCGTGCTAATCAGGGCTCTTGTGCAGCCACCTGGTACAGTGGTGGAGAACTCATCATCCCTGCAGGCTGCTACCACCCGATTTCCCTTCACCTCTTTTACTGACACTCACTTGACTATTCAACATTTTCTCTGTGTCCAGTTTGAGATGGGATTACAGATCATTTCAGGTGGCAGAAATCATTTGAAATTATGTTTCCTCACATTCATCCTGTTCAGAGTATTTCTAGTTGGGAATATCTCCTGGATGAATCTGACAATAAAACTGATCAAGCTTAACCCAGGACAACAGTGGCTGGTGTGGCTCAGCCAGCAGCATCGATCTGAGTCCTGGAGTTCCTGCCCCAGGTGCCATCTGGCTGTGCAGCACCTTCCATCTGCAGAGGGAAGATCCTTCTGAAGCAAAATATCTGTAACGTTGGATCAAATCACTCATCCCAAAAACCCGACACCCCCTTTCCAGCAATGGCCAGTGGTGCTTCAGAAAAACATCTCCATTTAATATCCCCCCTTCCTCCAAACCAAATAACTGGCTGTATGTGAAGGTTGTCTGAGCTGTTTTCCTTGTCCTTGGGCTTGATGAGCCTCTGTGGAGTGGTGGCATTGGTGGGACAGGCAGGAGCTGATCCAGCATACCCAGCCAGCACCACAATGCTGTGCCAGAGAGGGCACAGCAGAAGACCTGTATTCCAAAGCTAATCAGACCTGTTCCTGAAGTGAGGCATTTCATCATCCTTATCTTCCTGGCTCAGCTACTGCACAAATGTTACGACTTTCTTACAATATTTGGTACTTTCATTTTGGGTGCCAGCTGAAGTCGGGAAGTGTGGTGGTGGGTAGAAATATATGAGACCTCAGTATCTTCAAAGTGAGAGCCTGAAAATGGGAGAGGTGTCAAGGCAGGTTAATTTAACAGCCTATTGGTGTTGGCAGCATCGCTCTTGTTATTCCCAGAGCCATGCACCTTCCTTCTGACCTCACTGACGATGCTCGGCTACTTGCAAGGAAGTAAACAAAAGGGACTCATGGGGACTTTGGTTCCATAGAAACAGCAGGGAAAATGTCCGTGCGTGCCAAGTGGAAAAGGACTAAATCAGTGGGGAAGGAAATTTTATTGTCACGAGTTCAAAGGGGATGTTACAAACAAGACAGTGGGGGGAAAAAAAGAAAAGAAAAAAACAGGAGAACTTCAGAAAGCAGTCCCTGAAGTTAGATCGCAAAATACTACTAATGAAGCCTTGCCTTAGAGCAGTTGTCAAATATGATGTGTTATTTACATCAACAGTGACTCAGGCAGCATTTACTATTTCCCCTTTAAACACAGCAGGACGCTGCCTGCCCTCAGAGATTTGTGGATCTTAACCCTGCAGATGGATGGATGGACCCAGGGCTGGTGAATGGAAGGGAAAACAATGCACTGGGCAAGGGGATGGGAGAGCATGCAGATCAGCAACCACAGCTCCACACCAGTGTTTGGTGTGAGGAAAACAAGCAAATGGTGTAATGGCTGTGGTGGGCAGAAAGCCTCGAGACATTTCTGCACTGAGGGGCTCTGTAGCCAGGTAAAACATGCTCCTGGTTCCCAGCCTGACAGCTCTGGCAGAGTAGGGGACTCATTGTGGTCCGATCTGAGCTGGTGTGGTGCCAGCAGTGCCTTGGGGCTGGGGTGGGATTGCTTTAAGCTATGCCATCTGGCCACAGTCCCCGGGGCCACCCCAACTGGGGCATGCTGGAGGGGAGCAGGCACTGCCAATGCCCCTTTCCACTCTGCCAGTGGTGGGAGGGATGGCATCAAGGCTCTGGCATGGCCCAAATAGGACTCCAGGGTGGGGTCCCCTGAGACACAGCAGACCTGAGAGTCTGGGCATTATATCACATCCTAGTAGCCACAGCATTTGAGTAACACAGATTTGTAAACAGGAGAGAATAACCGAAGGTTCAAAAGGGGAAATATCTGAAGACTCTGATGAATTTCACTGTAAGCCAAGTACAAACATGACTTTGCATCTCTGAGAAGGAGATTTTGGGTTACAAATGCAGAGGAATGGTATAGCTGGGCCACTGATAATTCTTTTATTTTCCATTGCCTCCTCCAGTTGTGGAAGACCTTCACAGACATGGGAGCAGCAGGACCCTGTGTTTCGCAGGACAAAGGGCTCACTGGATTTAAGTGCAGCTGATGGCAATGGTTGCATGCATCTACTTGTTATTGTACACTTCATGAAGGCTGAATAAAGTAGTTTTCATACCCCTCATTTCCCTGAGATCTTGAAAGGTGAAAGAGCAAAGTGCTGTGAACAAGAGGGCAGCCCTTGGGTGGGCTGTGCCCTCCAGTTTGTGGAATAGCACCTGACTGGGTGCCTCCTTCCTCCAAGGAGCCCTGAGCTCTTCACAACCCCATGGAGCAGTGACATAGTTCAAGGGATCAGCAGGGAAATAAAATAAAAGGTCCCTGCCTCTCCTGTTGCCATTTAACTGCCACTCCTCATCCAAGATAGCCTAGAGAAGGCTTTGTAAGTAGTCATTAATTCTGGTAAAGCTTCCAGGCTATGTTTCTCCTGCTTACATCAGTCTGGTGCCAGTCTACAGAATTTGTGAGCTCCTTAATCTAGACTCTGAAATAAAACCTGCAGCTGCTTATGATTGAGTTGGTTTAAGGGTCATGGTGCCAAGGTTTGCAACACGCTGCAGCAGGTCTGAGTCACAGCAGCAGATTCCATCTTTGCAGAGTGAAGCTCCACCAAAAGCATCTTCATCCCTGTGAAGCTGTAGGTTGGTCTCATACCTCTTGGAGGTTCCTCCTGCTTGCATAATGGCAAGTGCATGTGGACACTCACAGAGGGGGCACAGGAGTAACTTCAGAGGCTCCTTTTGACCATCAGGCTTAAATACCTTTGATTTGGGGCTACGTGCTCTGAAAGTGAGAGGATATTTTCCAAATTATTCATGCCAAATTCACTCTCCTTTCACCCTCAGTGCAGCATACGTGACTGAGCTTGAGCTTGTTATCCTTTCCTCTCAGATGATTACTTGTTCACATTACTCATTGAAACTTTGTGGCATCCTAACACCCTCCATAAGGATCTCTAAGAATCTCTACCACAGTGTCAAAAGCATAGGCATGTGCTTTGCAGTGCCAGAATCTTGGAAAGTTGTTTTAACAGGCTTCTGCTTTCAATTAGCAAGTAAACTCCTTGGGGCACGAGTCTGGCTTCCCGTCAGTCCTGGCAGGCACTCTGGTACTTTCTAAGCAAATCATCCTCATTCTCATCTTCCTACTCAGGTTGGCAAAAGTCCAAAGATAGCACAGATTTCAACCACCCCAAATTCCCCATCTGAAAGGGATATAAGATGTTGGTGTCTGGGGCTTGTCTTACAGAGAAGAACATCCCTGCACCCTATCTTCAGGACCACTCCCCATATAACATAGCATTTTAAAGAGGGTTTTTTGGAATCATGTCTCTCAGCAGTGCAAACAAGATATGAGAAAGATGTAAATTACACCTCTATGAGCATCACCTGGCTAGGCTTCTCCCCAGCTTCTCCAATTTACTGAGCTGATGATGCAGTCAGGTCTCCCAGTGCTTGCTAGAGCTTTAGCCAATTCAGTACTTGCTTGCCGGGATTCTGACCCCTCCCATCCCCCATGCGTTTGTTTGAAGAGATAACTCTTTATATATATATATATACTTGCTCTTTGGACAGTGGGGAAACCTTTATTGTTGTCTCTCAGCTTCTGCAGCATAAAGTTCCAGGATTCCTCCATTCCCAGCTGCTGGATTCAGAAAGCTTTTCCTTTTCAAGCTTCCTGTTCACACAGGGTGGGGGTGGGAAGTGGGGGACGAGGGGGGAGGTTAGGCATTGAATAAAAGGAATTAACCATTTCCCTTCTCTGACCTTTGGGAATTTCCGTATGTGAAAGTGGCAGCTTGTGTGTCTAAGAATTATAAATGATGGGACATTGCAAGTTACTGAATGGATGTGTGACCAAAGACCACAGGCTGCTCCCCGAACAGGATTGGGAGTGAGGAGGGCAAAGGGGATAAAGAAGCAGGAAAGGCTGTAGATACTGGAAGACCGCATGTTTTATAGGAATGAAAACTGCTTATTGTGCTTCAGAGAGCTCATGCAATTGCAGCTTCCCTCCACCATGCCTTGGTTCATCTCCTGTTCTCAGTACACAGCAAAAGGAGGCCAGGAAGTAAGTTTCCATGAGAAGCTCTCATGACTCAGACCTCCCTCCTGTAGGGTTTCAGCAGTTTCCCTAGAACAGGGTCACCATCCTGAAAGGAAAAGAGCCATCCTGACTTGTGTTTAACTGTATGTGTATTTAATAAACATAGCGTGTGTGTGCACAATTCTTTCTAGGCCCTTAAAATGGGCTTGACAGTGCTTGAAAGTGGAACTTGCATTGCTGTTTTTGAGAAACCAGTGCGTGTGCTCTAAGCCACCCTTGCTGCTGGTTCCTGGGCACTAGGCAGACTCTCAGTGCACACCCCACCAGGCTCACAGCCACTCCTGTGGCACACCTGTGCATACACGTGCAGCAGGACTGTGGTATTTGCATTCACCAGCACCTATAACCACTGTCATTTGTGAGGAGCACCAAATATCCCTGCAGGGGCACCCTGGCAAACTGACACCTGGTGTGGGGGTAGCAATTTTATCCAGGTAGGTTTTTGTTCTCACTTCTGGTGCTCTCTACCCCTAATCCACAGGGAAATTTACTCTTGAGCTTCAACTTCTGTCTTTTTCCTGAAGCCACGGAAGCTCATGGGCAAGTGAGAGGAGTTTTATAAGCCTGGAGGGTTTGCCAAGCAGAAAGGAAATGGCAAAGATTGGCAGCTGATGAGGGTCAGCAAGACTGGTGCGAGTAGCACAGATGGGGCTTCAGGCACGGCCTCAAAAAAGCTGGTCTTGACCTCCCAGATATCACATCCACTACTCAGTGCTCCCACAAACACACATACAAATGGTGGGACCTATTGCAGGGCTTCAGGCAGAGTGAGCCCACAGCCCCATTTTACTTTCAGGAAGCTGTCTGGGGTCACTGAACACAAGGTACTCGCTCTCTGAGTTTGTGTCACATTATTTCTTGTGCCTGAGAATCAGCTCCAAGCTAAGCACGCACCTTCATGCTGACATTCAAAGCACACCCAGCTCTTCCTTCTCCATCAGCGATGGCAGAGAGATTTCCTAAACATAGGAGGAAAAAAAACCTGCTCATACTCACTGCTGGCTGCAATTTGCAAGATGCAGAGGAAAAAATACATTGCTCAGCAGGGCCCCTGCTGTATCCTGTACGGCATTTCTGTGGAACTAGCCAGGCCCATCTGTCTAAGCATTTACAAATTGTAAACCTAACAGGGGTGACCTGGGGAGTCCCAGGCCCTGCTGCTTTGCCAGGATGACAGAACCAGACTGAGGATGCTTTATTCCCTGCCAGGCTGCCAGAGGATGGGGATGGAGGGCAGGGGGTGGCCTCTTGCCTTGTAGGAAGCACCCAAACTGAAGTACTCAAACAGAAGCACCCAAATTGCATTTAGGGGGAGCCTCAAAGGTGGTTTAGGAAAGAGCTCCTCCTCACCCTTCCTTTTCTTCCTCTGCTGTGGGGATGATGGGCATGGCTAAGATGGAAGCTTGTTTTCACTCTGTAGTTGAGCATCCCTTGTCCGCTGCCGCCCTCAGCACTTTCATCAGTCTGTAGATGCAACAGGGACCAGCACGCGCATCAAAGGCTTGTTAAGTTACTGCTGTGCTGTGAAAGAGAGGCAAAAAAATCCTGTTGACTGTGACAAATTAGCGAAGTTCAGGGGTGGCACTCACCCTTTTATTGGAGAGCTGCTTGTGTCTGTGCACTGCTAAAGGGATTAAAGCAGCGTGTGGCATGTTTCTGGTTCTGACAGAAACTTGAACACGCTCTAGCAGAGCTCTAAAGAGAAAGGCCATGTCAATGGCAGGAGGGCTGAGAAGGGCTGTGAGTGATTAGCCACACTTGGAAGGTACCGGGGTTGTGAACTGTACATGCAGTGTTAACTGTCGAGGTGCTGAATTCTCCAAAGCACTGTGTTTGCAGCCAGAGGAGCTGGCTTTCTTTTCCCACCTTTGTTTTTGGGCACAGCGTGCTCTCGCAAGGCCTCTGGTGGTGTTGCCTCCTGGAGAATGAGGCCCTGGGTGGGAGGCTCAGCCCCTGCTGCAACACTCCCCTCTAGAGATGGAGAAGGCTTTGGGGGGTGAGAGGTGTCTCCATTCCCATTCAAACCTTGCTCATTCAGCAAAGTCCAAAGTGAAAGCATCAGATCTTGGTATCACACGAGTAAATTAATGTTAAAGTCATTAAAAACAAAAAACAAGTAATAATGTATTGGGAGGTAAGACAGTCACCATGCCTAAGGCTCAGCATTCATGTGGGCTTTCAAGGCAACAAGCTGATCACGGATGGGGGGCTAACTTGTATCGGGTTACTCTGAGCTAGATTTCATAAAGGTTTCAAGAAAATTGCCATTTTGAATGTGGCACACTGGGAGCCTGCTCCGAGAATGAGCTCAGAAACTAACCCTACAGCTTGATGCATAACCTGAATGGTATATTCCTAAGGACACCTGCTCAGTAACAGGAACACGAATTACAAAGATGAAGATGTTAAGAGCCACCTGGCACAACAGACTTGGAGAGATGGGACAGATATGTCTGGAAGGACATCACATCAGGCACTGCTTTCCCCAAATGTATGCCTACAGCAGGATTAGTCAGGAGTTTTCCAGATGGAGGGGGCAGGATCCAGACTGGTCATTCATGTACTGAAATAGATTTACATCAGGTCTCCAGGTTATCAGAGCTCACAGCCAGCTGGGTCCAGAAGGCTCTGCAATTGATGAACTGTAAAACTGGAGATGAAATTTAAGTGGAACAAAACACTTCAAACCTCCAGGAATATTGCTAAGAAAAAATGAATAGGCAGGCCATTGGGACAATGAATTCAAATCAGACTGAATAACAATTTTTAGCTGCTGCAAGATGTAAAGCCATTTCAAGAAGTCAGAAAAAACTCATAATCATGTAACATACTTCTTCCTGCATTATGGTATCAGTGACAGCTTGATAAGTCTATCTGGTTTCCCAAGAAGCAACGGTAAAGCAGAGATGACTAAAATACAGGGGACTTGGTGAAAATAAGGAAAGAAATCAAACAACAATCCCTAGGACGAGTGTTCAGGAAAAAGAGATAGAAAAATGCCTGTTCAAAAAAGTAAAGTAATACCAGCGTGAGAGGTAACAAGAGATCCTCGGATAAGGCCATTACAGAAACATAATGCTCTGCTGAGGAAGCTGAGAGTAATAAATTTTCCCAGTAGCAAGGTGTAAACTGGAGACAGGGTTTTGCACATTCTTGTAAAAATATCTGAGATTTCAAAAATGCTATTATTCCTATTTGTGTCAGAAAAAAAAAGAGACCTTTGGAAAAAGATAATGAGAAATAATCCAATTCTTTCTTTCCTTTCTGTTGCCTCAACACAAAAATGAGAACAGGTACACATGTGGGACTGAGATTTGGGTTCATGTCCTGGAATGAGGTGAACACACTGACCTCCCAGCCACAAACCTATTTACTAATCTGGGAAAAGTCTAGATGCAACCGGAGAGACTGAAGGGTTAAAGTATGTCAAAGTGCGCTCTGGGCTCCTCATCTCTCAGCTTCATGGAGCAAGAAGGAGCAGAGCTGGACACAGCCCAGCTTGTCTGTCCTGAGTCCTGACAAAAGCAGACCATGGCAGAGGGGAGCAGGTCAGAACAGTTCAGAGCACCTGAGCTACAGGGACTCAGGAACTTCAAAAGCACCTTCCAGTGAGGTAAAACACATGTCGATTTTTTAGCTAGTTTTTGCCAGAGACTTGTGAAATCTACCCCATAGAGTATCTTGGAACTCAAATTGCTCTGCAAATATTTATTTTTAATGAATCACCATTTGCACACACAAAATTTGAAATATTTTCAGAATTTTTCTCACCCAGTTTTGTTTCTGGTGAATTAGTGAATCACTAATAATGAACAAGGAGTGATACTAAAAATACCATAAATCCAGAAAAAAAAAATGATATAGGGAGAGCATGCACAGGAGACACCAAGCATACAAACACAAAAAGACTAGAGCCTGGGAAATGCCATGCACTGTAAGCAAAGACATGGGAGATGCAAGACAAAAAATTAAATGCACTAATTGAAAGCCTGTTGAAAAGTCTGTGATAGTGGATTCACCAGCCAATCCATTGTACCTTTCAGTGGCACTGGAGAAAAGCTCATGAACACTGGGAGAATGCTGCTCTAGTCAGCATTACCGAGAAAGGCTGAATGAACACACGTCCCCTTTCGGGGTTTTGTGCAGTTTGTTTTTGTGGGCACCAAAGGAGTGATTTGGGCAAAATTAAAGGAAAAGCAGGCTGAATGTTGACCTGAAAGATCAGATGCTGACTACATTTTTAAAAACATTCATCAAAGAGAGCACAGGATGGAGGAAATCACTCAATGTTGTTGCTCATAAGAAATAATTTGCTAGCCTTCCTTGCAAATCTGAAAAGTTAAAATACTAATCATCCAAGACATTGGTTAGCCAGAAAGACCAGCTGAGGGAATTCCTACCCTAAGTTGTGCTGGAGAAGGAAAAGCAATGAATGGCCCAGGGCTTGACAGTACAGACTCCTTGTGAAGAGCCTTCAGGGCAGACACCTAGAGCCAGGTTCAGACATCAGGCAGCCTTTGAAGACATCAGTGTTCAGTGCATGCTTTTGGCAACGTTCCCAGAAGATATTTAAAAGTCTACAAACTACTCTCCATTGTTATATAAATTAATTACTCCACTGAGTACTTATCCTACACTTCCAGAGTTAGTTACATGTTCAACTGGTATAAAACTGCACAACCAGTAGGTAACTTCTTTTCCTTCCTGTCTAATTCTCCTCTTTGAAGTAATCATCGCTCAAATGAGCTCAAATGAACTGGTTTACACTAGCAGTCAGTAAGCAAATAACTGGGCTTTGAGATCCTGACTTCCATTAAGTAAGACATTCAGGTGGATTAATACACCATTTCACTGGTTTGCTAGTAGCCTCAAGCTTTTGATAAGCAAGTGATCTGACCAATACTGAGCTACCAAACCACAGGCAAAAAAATTCTTGCAGCATTTTGAAGTCTCCCTTGGGTGCTAGTTTCACATTCCTAAGCAAAATGATGCAACATATTATTTTCTGGTATTTGCTGAATTTGCTTGCTTTGGCACATTACATTAAACCCCTCAATTCCCAAGCTCATATTTACAATATTAGATGGGAAGTTTTGGGAAATGCACAGGGGGTTGCCAGCTACTGCAGAATTGGGGCATCTCTTGGTTTCTCCCTGGACATGGGAAGTGTCAGTGAACATCCCTTGTCTACTTATGGTCTTCCTTAGATGCTTTCTTCTGTTGCCTTCCCCTGCTCCAGTGCCATCCTGCTGGCTTTCACCCAGTTGAGCTTCTCAGCTGTCCCGCATGCAAGGCACCCCCCATGGCAGCAGAAACTTTGGCCGCCCGGACTTCCCTGCTGCCAGTGCCAGTGTCAGTGCAGGCTGCAGCAAGACTTCCCCCAGTGATGCCCCATCAGACCTCGCTGGGGGCCCAGAAATGTGGCCTTCCCCTACAGCCCACTGTGTCCAGGCCAGTGCAGACCCCAGCCACATCAGCTTCCCCGCAGCACTGTCACATCAGCTTCCCCGCAACAGTGTCATATCAGCCCCGCCAGGGCCAGTTGGGTGAGCCAAACTGAATTTAGGCTCAGTTCCCATCCCCATCTCCAAACCACGAGTCAGAGTGCTCACCCCATCCACCTGTTGCCGACTGATCGCAGTGGAGGGGTGAAGAAAGCCATGTTCTACCCGTGGGATGGGGTGCATCTGCTTCCTACAGCTAAAACTGAGCCAGAGCTACATCGTGCTATGAAAGAGGGTAAATTGAAACAAAACCTCCCTCTGACATATCGCGTGTGGTCGGTCTGACAGCGCTGAACTCTGTGTGCATGACACACAGCTACCAGGGAAAAGTACAGGAAGAGGTTAGGGATGAGAATCTCTCTGGCCTGCAATAAAACAAGAGCCTCTGGTTTAACAAGCAGTAAATGTTTCCCAGCTACACAGCACATACTAGGCTGTGAGATGTCTCATCCCCCAGAGTCTGTAGCTGACGCAGCATGGATTAGTGAAACAGGCACTAAGGATGGGATGGATCAGGTAGATGGGTGCCTTTTGCAAAGGATGGTGGGGATACCGCAAGTAGGAGCTGAGTCTAGCCAAATGTGTTCTCCATGAGCGTTTTAGAATCCTTCCCCTGCAAGCTGGGCTGAACATGGATGTTTTAGCTGGGAATGTGCTCCTCTTCCCCTGCCACATGGATTTTCCTCACCAAGCTGCCTTTAAGGCATCTAGTCAAATAGTAGTTAACCTAGGGATGTCAGAGGAGGATAGGAAAGACACTTGGGTGATGGTTGTTTTGGAGATACCCCACTCCCAGAGCACAACAGTGCCCTCAGTCACACACAAGCTATTAATGGCCTCCTGGCACCAGAGGAAGGGCACTTTCTTGGAGCACTCCTTTGGAGCAGGTGGTATAGATGCTGTCTGCCACTTGGTCCTTGGCAGGTGTCCCTTCTGTCCAGGCCAGAGGGACTTTCAAAGGAGCAGCCGCTGTGAGCCAGGCTGGTTGACTCTTGCCTGCTGATTGAATGGTGGCATTGATTTTGGTGTCCCTCATGGATCTGACATCTGCAGTGAAAGTCCTGTGACCCCATGAGTACACTGGCCCTCCCTCTGCCAGGGGCAGCTCCCAGCACTGTCACGGGCAGTGCTGACCAGCAACACAGCCTGGAGGGTCTGGCTGGACAATGAGCCAAGGCAGTGTCTCTGCCAGCAAGTCCTGCACAATTTAGTCAGGACTTAAAGTTCACCTCCCCAGAGACACTCAGAAGGGAAAACAGACATAGCAATACCTCCAGCAGTGGAAAGGCGGGCGAGCGGAAGATCTGGGAGGTGCAGTAGGAGGTCAGCCCAGCCCACGCCACTCTGCACACAGCACACGGATGGGACCGTGGTCTGTTTATCTGTAAACAGGGGCACTATTCAGCACAAACATGCAATCAGCCTGAGCCTGGGAAGCTTCACATCCTTCTTGGTAACAGCATGATAGAAAATAAGACCTTGGCTTGTTGCCCTGAGTACATTGCTGAAATGGCTGGGTGAGGAGCAAGGAAGAGCTGGAACAGAGAAGTTGAGCTTTGATTTTCAACTCTGGTTACCTCAAAAATGTAATTTGGGCAGTCCCAGCACAGGAGACCCTTGGAGCTGGGTGTCTGGGGAGGATGCAGAATCCTAGGACAGCCCTGAAGAACTGCTTAGCACCCTGCTTTCTTTCTGGGAAAAGCTGTCTGTAACATCTCAGGTTGCACACAGGTACCACTTGAACAGGTACTTAAAAGGCATCTATTACTCTTGTGTACAAGAACCCTGTCATCCCCATCTGACAAGTGGGGACATGAGGCACAGCAGAATCAAGTGATCACGCTGGAGCCAAAGGCTCAACCTCCACTGGCACAGCTGCTTAGCACAGATCAGAGCCATCTGTGTGAGTCCCAGGATGTATCTGCCCCAGAAGAAGAGCAGCATCCCTTTGAGTTCTCATACTAGGGAGACTAAAGCCCAGGCTATTAGGTGATATTAATTCACGTAACCCTGTGTGACCCCCTGCTCCTTTTCACCAAATGTGAGCATATCTGCATTAAAGAACTGTCTGCTTCGCAGGGAACTGGCAGGAGCAGAACAGCACCGAGTCCCCTATGACTGATGGGGAAGGGACATTTCAGTTTCTAGCTGGTGAGAAACTTTCTACTTACCATCATGGACACAGACAAAACCACTGGACATCCAGCTATACAAATACAGTAAAACCTAGGCATGACTGTAATAAAAAAAACCCTGATATAATAAAGCTTGCAATCTTGTCCCATGGGTTGAGTTAATGTTTTCCCTGCAGCGATTTCTTTTAGTTTGCAACCTTTAAGTTATAACTTGCATCCATTAGATTCGCCAGATGCTGATAATTGGCTCTGTTAACACTCATGAACAGACAAGACCATGGTGTTAAGGTTTCATCTGAGGCATCAGCCGCACAGCAAACAGCAAGGGACATAACACTGACTCCTCAGGCATGTGAAAGGCTGACAAGGCTTCACAGTCCCAGATTTGAGCGTTGATACAGCAATTCTTTTGCTGAGATCTTCCAATTCCCCACCCACCCTTTACTTGGGGAACCATTCTGGGAGACAGACTGCCTAAGGTGCATCCAAACCTAGGTTCTTGGTGTCAAAAGAGAGAATCATGCTGGTCACTTATTTTACAGGAAAATCCCCATTAAACCTCCATTTCCCCTCCTCCTTAGGAACATCCATGTGTGACTGGCTCACATTTGCCACAGTATTTCTAAGAGGGGCCTGGGAGCTCTGCAGTTCCTCCCCAGCAGGAAGCCAGAGCAGCACTGTGGTCTCTCTGCCAGGCCTTGAGGACAGAGTGCAGGAAGGGGGTTTTGGGAGAAAGCAGCCATATTTTTCCACTGCATATGGGTTGGTTTATTCCACACTCTTATTCCACTGGAGAAGTCTTTAGAAGAAGAGACGTGCATGAAATTTGCCTCCTTACATTTACCTTGGGGAATCTTTCCAGACATTGTCCCCAACAGCATCTTATTTCTGAGACATTAAAAAGCCACCCTATTCAAATGCAAATCAAGTCCTTCCTGACAATAACTGTTGAGTAATTTTGACGTCAATACAAGCGCTCTAGCCGGACGTTCCAAGAATAGACCTGGTGTTTGGGAACGGAGCAAAAAGGAAGCGACCACAGATAATACACAGGAGCAACTCTTTAAAGGAGAGACTGTGAGGGGAAGATAGCACAGCTGGGGGTATCAGGTATGAATGTATCAGAGGTCTAGAGCAAGGGACACGCATGGAAAGCTAGACTGGAGAAGGCTGAGGCACAGGCTCTCCTCAGACCTAGGGTGAAAAAGCTGGGGCTTTCATCTTAGGTGAGTCCACTTGCCACAGTCAACCCCAAGCTCTTTCCCTTAGGCTGCATTTTGACAAAGGTTCATCCATTTGGAGCTTGCTTAGGTGCCTCTGCTGTGTGCTGCGTTATACAAAGTGCCTTCTGGAAGTTTTCTTCTGCCAAGTGCATGCTTTTATGCTCCTAAGGCTGGTTGAAGACAGGACACAGAACTTGTTGCCTTCAGAGGGAAAGTCTTTCAATCAGAACTTGATACCAAAAAGTACATTCAGCCACAGCACTCGCCCACCCCAAGCAAGAGATGCACACAGCAGATACAGCTGATGGGTTGATAGAGCAAACTTCTGGCCCCCCAAGGCTCTCCAAGGCAAATAGCATGCTCTAGAGCTGAAGTAGACCCCTTAGGAAACACGATCCAGCAGAGATGCCATTGATGTGCCTGTATGATCAGAGGAATACATGCAGGGCTTCCCGAGTGCTGTGGCATTTGAGTACTATTTGGAATACAATGGACTTTCTGCCTGTTTTGGAAATTTCTGACATTCTAAGTACAATTGTGTTTGCAATGGTTACATTTGGCCTTTCTGATCTGCTTGCTCATCAGCCAGCAGAGAGCCCTCAGGTACAAATCTCCTCTTAGTTCTGCCCTGTTCCACTACTTCATCTTGTGCTAATTAATCACTGTGGGCTCCGAGCTTTATAGCATTAACCCATTCACATCTGAAAAACCTCCCTTTCCCATTCACAATGAGTTGCATTTTTATCTGCTAGGGACTAAGTAACCAGTGAAGCCTGAAACCACCACATTATGGTAGGCAATTATTTTATCACCATTCTTTTGCAAAGCTGACATCCAAATTCACAAGACATAGCAGTGACAGAGATGGGGAATAGACACAGTGTTCAAAACTTGAGTTCTCCTGTAGCCACTAGCAAGCATTCTTCATGAAAATGCTTTCTCATTATTTCCTGCAAACCCAAGCACAACCTCAGCAGTCATGAGCCCACCTTTAGTCATGGGTGGGACCAGATTTATCCTGAGGGCCCTTCTGCCCATTTCTAGGAGACTACAGATCTTCTCTTTCTACTAGAAAGTAGCATGATAAAATGCTAATGTGCTGAACAAAAAGGTGTCATCAGTCAGTTTATGCCCAGTTAAGAACAACTCATCAGTAGGTGCCACCTGCTGTTCTTTGTGGCCTGCTTCTCTTTCGTATCTTGGAGGACAACATCACATATCTAAATCGTGAGGGAGCTGCACTGCATATGCTCCCAAACATGTTCCCCTCTCCCCATACATTTTCTGTCAGCTGTGGATTTCTTAGAGGGGAGAGTGAGGACATGGTTACTGGGGCATGCAGCCCCTGTTCTGTCATGGCCTTGCGTGATGTGCTACAGACCATGGCAGAGGGTGACCACATGGCTGCACAACCTCCCAACCAGAGCTGGCCCTAGCTTCTTGCCTGAATGCTGATGTTCCCATCTTGGCTGTGCACAGAGAAGGGAAAAACACCTTCTGGGTTTCCTATTTAATCCCTCCTTTCATCTTCATACACATTTGGAAACATTTCAGTACATTTAAAAGGAGGGGGAGCCACGTTCTCCAGTAAATGTAGCTTTATCAGGTGGCAAAAAAGAGAGACAGCAGTAAACAAACAGCACAATTGCTGAAGCAATTGGACATATGGACGCCAAAAGAAGTGTTGACCTCATCCTTTCTTATGAATATGATCGATATTGCTCATACAGAGAAGGCTACTGTCAGGAAATGGAGCACCACCTAACCCTGCTGCGGATCCTCCTGCTGGCTGCACGGCCTCTGGCAGCTAGACCCCTGCCTTGTCTTTAGGCAGGGAATGACGTGGGCTGTCCCAGGCTGGGGGACTGGCTCTGGGTGCCCTAGGCACTCCCTCATGCACCTGGGCCTCTCTGGGGCATTTCCAGGCAAGGCCCTACCCTGCACCAGGGTCCAGACTTCCTTTAGCTGTATAAAGAAGAGGGAAACTAGCTCCTGAAACCCTTGGCTGATTTTATCTAGACCTTGCAGGTACAAAAACTATCCCCAGGCTCCCCCAGCCCAGGCTTACCATCTTACAAAGTTCACTTCATGTTTAAGGTGGTGAGACACCCCAGATGTTCTTCAGACACCCAGTTTCCTTCTCTGGGATGCCTCTAGAAACCTCTCATAATCTTCATCCCTGAGTGAGGCCAGGCAGACCGGCATCCCCAGCCAGCCATTCCCACCGCTGCCTGCCGCACCCACGCTCCTTCCCTCGCGCCCCATGACTGGCGGTGTCTGTGGCATGCGGCCATCCCCTGCCTGCGGGATCGCACGCTCCCAGGGGAGGCGCAGGGCCGAGCCCAGCACACACGGCAGGCAGGGGCAGCGGGCAGGCAGGGGCAGCGAGCGGGCGGGCGGCGGGCAGCGGGCCGGGCCGGGCGCGCAGCGCAGGAAGCACCTGCTCCTGAAGTGACGGCTCTCTTATCTGACCCCAGTCACATCAGGTGGCTTCCTTGTTTGCCTTGGCAGCAGGCCCCCGCGGCCCCCTCCTGCTGCCACTGGCGAACTGCTCCTCCGCTCCTTTTTTTTTTTTTTTCTCCCGAAAAAAAAAGCGCCCATTGATCTGAAGAGAAAAATGCCCAGAGACATTCCCCAGTGCACAGCTCTGGCCCTCACTTTCCCTGCCTGGGGCAACGGTGGGGAGCAGGGATGAGTGGCATGGGATGCACCCCCCTCAGTCACACACTAAAGCAGTCGATGTGCTTGGCCACCATCAGGCAATGCAGGTTCCCCTCTCCCGTGAAAAAAACAGAGGATGTGCAGGGAGCGTGAATGGTGGGCGGCTCTTGGACCCATTGTGGGCTACGAGAGAGGGACACAACTTTCCGCAGACCAAGGGTCATCACGTGGGCCCGTGGCTACCTCGAGCCGGAGTGTCGGTGCTTTAAAAAATTAAATCAACGCTTGTGGTTCCTCTTCCTTCCCCCCTCGGTCCCTCCCTCGGTCTGGATGATTTACTGAACGACGGCTGGTCCCGGCTGCAGGGCGGCCGTGCCGGAGGCCTCCCCCAGGCAGCACCAGGGGAGTGCCCACCTGGCCACACCGAGGTGCCGCATGGCATCCCGCCACCATCCCGGGAGCCTGGAGCTTTGAGGAGCAATTCCCCGCATCTCTTTCCAGCTCTGCCCCAGGGGCAAATCACAAGGCTGAGAGGGGCGTGGGCGTTTGTGCTGATCTGCATTTCAGCCACAGAAGTTGGCCGGACTCCAAGACGGTGCCGTTTTCAGTTTGACATCCACCTCTTAAATAATATTCAAAATAAATTTAACCAAGGGGTTAGGTATCGGCACATTGAAATGTAGCACTTCTGCCATGTAAAGATAAGAACAGACTCAGAGCACACACATATTTTAAAACCGTTCCCTGGTCAACAGTCCCCTGTAAGTTTTAAATGTATGACAGAAATTGTTTTGCTTTGGATTTTATGAGACATGCAAAGAACAGTGAACAGTCTTGCGACATATTTTCCTTTTTTTTTTTTTTCCCCCTAATCCTTAGTCTTAGGCTCTTCTGAAAATAATTTATCCAGGGGCAAAGTTTGCAATGAAAAAACCCACAGGAGAAACTTTTCATACTTAACATACTATGCAAAGAGGATCAATAAGATAATAATAGGGCTGAATATTCATTATGTTAATCAAATATTAATAAACCATGAGATAGTGTGCAGCTCAGTTTGGCTCTCATCTCCATCTTCCTTTCTTGTCTGCTTGCTTCTCTCCTCCTTTCTTCTTTTTTGCTTCTCCTCCTGTCCTAGGAGCAGAGCTTGGGGAAGCTATCTTGATCAAGATGACAAACATTCAGATTGAAAGCATTGTTTATTTAAAAGAGTCCTGCAAATAGTAAACACTGTCAAAAAGATGTGCAACATCTGTGTAGTTCAGGCAGTTGGTGAGTATTTCTACTCCAACCTTGGGGAAGCCTCAGGTCCAGAAACAGACAGTAGTCGATAACTGGAGAAGCCCCAAGCAGATGTGTTCAGCTATGCAATGTTCAAGACATGAATAATTAAAAGTGAAGACTACCTCACACAACTGTCACCTTAAAATGGAATGATAGTTATGTTTGGACATCAGTCAGCCTCACGGTTATGTGGACAGTATTTTCATTTCACTGTATTAATTATGTAAGAAAACAAAAAAACCAAACCACAAGGCAACACGCTCATGATCAGTAAGAGCAAAGGCTTGGGTATAATATCTGTAACCAGAGATGCACCAACATCGTGTGTCTCTAGTTTCAGATAATCACCTGGTGTCAAATCCTTTGTGCTGGGGGTGTGCCGTAGAGCAAGGGATAAGAGACTAAAGCAGTGTGCAGTGGTGAAATACAACCCGGCAGGTGACCCTCTTCCTCTCTCTCCAGCAGGATCCTGCCTTAGCTATACCATGTCTGCTACAGCAGCAGGCTTCGTCTTTGCCTCCTCCACGAGTAGCCAGCTGAGCAGTCAGCCAAGCGGTGTTACTCTGAACACAGTGTGTTGTGCCTAAGCAGCTCTGGGATGCCTCTTTCAGCAGCAGCCTCATGGCTGGGGGTGCTATGCGCCCTTGGTCCCTGAGCTGGGGAATCCTCACACTGAGGACATGCAGCTCTAGTCCCCTTTGCTCTGATGATATTTAGGCGAGTCCAGCATTGGTGTTGTTCTCTTTGGGCAGCGAAGACACCACTCAAGGAACAGAACAGACACAGCCTTACAGGTCTTGGAGGTGCCCATACAGTGCTTTAGCTCCTCAGTCCCCAGTGCTGGAGGCTCAGGGTCTTTCAGCAGCACAGTCATGGGAGGCTTGGTCTTTCTCCACCGGCTGAGCTCTGGGTGGCCGGGTCAGAGCTGCCCTGACCTGGGCTTTCATCACGTCATGTTGTGGGAGTCACTCAGCAACTGCCCCGTGGAAGATGAATATTAACCTCACTAAGTATGGCTGGAAAGGCTGCAGGGTCACTGCAGCAGCCCTGCAGGGTTGCTCAGGGCAGGCCACAGCGAAGGTCGAGTTAGGAAGAGGTGGGCTGTGTTGGTGGCCCCAGTGAAGGCACAAGCCTTCTGCTAGCATGCAGTGGCACCGCTCACTCTGGGTGTTCGTATGACTGCTGGCACCAAGGGACCACGTCCAGCCCTCTTGCTTCTGTCACAGCAATCCAGAACAGCCATAAGGTATGAAAGGCAGAAGCGGTATGCAAGCCCCACTTGCTTGATCTGCAGCTACACTCAAAGAAGCTGTGCTCTCTCTGAGCCCCCAGCCCTGAGTATCCCTCTCTGTGGAGAGACAGAAACACTAGCTCCTGCAGGCATGCTGCCTCCATGCAGCCCTTATTTCTTCTCTGTGACCATGCACGTGCCCACTCCTCACTCCGCCTCTTGACAAAGGTCAGCAAAGCACGGACACCCAGACTCATCATGCTGCTGCCCCACACTGCTCCAGGACCTGCTCGCTGTGCTGCGCCCACTGGGACTTCCCAAGCAGCAGCAGGGCATTTTCATCAGGCCAGCTGAAACCAGAAGAGTTTCGCTTTCTGGATCCTGGGTGTTTGCGCTGCTCTGTGAGACCAGGAACTCTGCCGGGAAAGGTCCCTTTGTACCGGGGAAGCTGCCTGCTGGGTGGGCAGCCAGCAGACTGTGAAATAGCTACAGTTTTCAAGACTGTAGCTTGGGAGTACGCACTGGTCAAGGGATGGGAAGGAGCTGCAGTCTCCTTTGTACTGAGGGACTTGCACATGGCCTGGCCTTTTCCAAACTGACCTCAAATGAATATTTCCCATTACGCTCAGCCTAGAACACATAGCAAAGCTGATCCATCTGGACTTGCCTTAATTTGTCACTGGCATTAACTTCCTTGGCCATATTTGCTTTTCTCTCTCACTCTATAAAATCCACTTCACTGCCCATACTCCCCCTTCCCATCAGTTTCTGTCTCGGACCCACCGGCTTTTTCATGTGGTTCATGCTGTGCCCTCACCACCATGAAGGTAAAAACAAAAAGCAAAAAAAAAAAGGAAAGAAAGAGAAAATAAGAAGACCTCCCAGGAAGATGTTTTCAAAATACAAACATCTTTTTTTCACGCAGCTCCACTGCTCATAGTTATTTTGGAAGAAATCAGCCTTATCAGCTCTGCACATCTTTCAAATGTGTAGGAATCCAGGTGGATGGATGCCAGACAGAGCATTCTTAGGCATGCATCAAAGCTGCTGCCCTCAGGATGCCCTTCAAGACCCTGCTCTGAGAGACAGAAATGCTCCTGCCTTCCTTGATGCAGCTTCCAACCAGGATGAATATTTGAAATGTCCAGGTGTTTTCTTGGGAACCAGTGCCAATCTAGCTGAATGCCCATGTGCATTGCCTTCACTTTTGCCTGTCTCTGATGGGCTGCCTGTCGAGGGCAGAGGTGGGACTACAGTGTTCCCTGTGTGATGATGTTAGCTGGTGGCTCTGCAGCGGAACACTTTAGCCAAGTTGCTTGGCTAAACAGAGCTGATACCTGGATACCAGGGGCTGAAGGAAGGTGCTGGTGTGAAGCTGGGTGCAAGCCTGTGGCTGCTGCTGGGGAGGGCTTTGGGGTTTTTTCTTAGGTCAGGTTTCTGTGTTTGTTTTGCCAGAGCTGGGGTGCTGGTGACACTGTGGGTAGAGTGTCAGGACATCACCAGAAACTGAATTTCTGAATTCATTTGTGTTGAAATAACAGAGGCAATTCCCTCTCAGAATGCCACATTCCACCCACTCAGCTGGACTTGCTGAGGCTGTGGGACTCTGCTTCCTCCAACCCATCCCTGGAGCCCCAACTCTCCCCATAAGCAATAGGGGAGCAGCAGATATCAAGTTTCTTTGCTCACTGGGGCTGGAGACACCTGCTTTCCTCAACCCTTTGCAGAACACAGGAGAAGAGGAAAAGCTCAGCCTGTCCTGATGCTCTTACAACACCAATCAGGTGCTCCCCCAGGGAATATCTCCACAGCAAGAGGAAGGGGATCCAGCCACAGCAGTTCCCTACCCCAGCTAATGTCATGTCCCCAAGGACAGAGACAGCTGCACTCAGGCCAGGTCCCCCCTGCCCATTGTAGAGGAGTGCAAAAGCAGGCTGGAAGAGAGGAAGCACACACTGACTGAGTCACAGTGCATGACTGCTTCAGGAGGACTCTGTTTCATAAGCAAGACAAGGCTCCATCCCTTCATGAAAGCCAAAAGCAAGCACAACTACTTTGGAGGAGGTAGATCGTGGAGTCCCATCTGCATCAAGTACAGCAGAGTATTTCCCTGCAGTACTTCTCCTCCATCAAAAATGCATATACTCCTCTTCCGCCAAGCAGCTCCTGCCCTGCACATAACATACCCAGCACAAAGTGATTTAGGAAAGCTCACTGTGTCCCCAAGTCCATGTGGCATTGAGTATGCTGTGATAGTCAAGACGCAAGTTCCCTGGCCGTCATGCAGGGTGTCATATTCCCTCTTGAGGCATGTGGTCCTGATTCTCCATTTCTCATCCCATCATTCTACTCCAGAGGCTTATTTGTTTTGCCCCTCACCCGAATATGCTGCTGCATGTTTAAGCTGAGAAAGCAAAACAGCTGACTCAACAGCTGCTGGATTTGGGGAAGGGGAAGGGAGGGATATGCTTTCAGTGTTGACTTTTAACCACAAAATGCACATTGGATTCTTCCTGCCAAAAGTGACAAGAAACAGAGCCATAGGTCTTTGCTGGAAACAGAGGGAGAAAATAACAGAGAAGATATTCCCTGATGCTTGTGTTTCTCTGGTGTTTTCTGGTAAGAGCAGTGAGAGGAGGCAATGGATCAGGCAGGAGAAGGTACTGCTGTCCTCCACTCAGCTGAGTAGAAGAGGGCTACAACTAAGTACCTACAGTGAGCTGAGCAGTAGACTTGAAAGTGGACTGAAGTCCACTGTATCCTTAGGCCTCCTGCTTTGATCCATCTTCTTGGCTGTTGCTCCAAGTGTCCATACCACGCCTTGGAATATCTGAGCTTTTTGCTCAGGTCTGACCAGGTTGGTGGAAAGCCAACAGGAGAGAGCTCAGCATCAGGTCTGATGTTTCCAAACCCTGCTACTGCTCATGAAGGGCATTACCTTAACAGCTCCAGTGCTATCCAGCATACCCAGTATTACACCCAAATATCCTGGCAGGAGAGGTGCCTGCCTAGCACATAGCCTTGTGCTGTGGTCTTTGCCAGGACACCCCTCACCAGATTATTAATTCAGGACCCACTAACACCCACCATTCTGCTTACTGAGTCTGAAACACTTTTTACTCTTTCCTCACTCAGGAAATCATGTGCCATTTGAAGGCAGAGGGACCACATGATATATGAGTAGGGGTGAAGCTCTGCAGGGCTGCTGACTTGGCACAGGGCTTTTAGAGCGGTTTGTGTCTATAGATGAAGCTTTGCATCTGAACTCCCCAGAGATGCCTTCCCGTCTCCATGGCAGTCAAGACCTATGGAAAACACCAAATCATTCACCCAGTGAGGATGCTAATGAGCTCTAATAGACTCTGTGTCCTTATGGATATGAACATGCTTGTGGACTTTCTTTCAAAAGAGGAGCAATACTTTGTTAGCAGGAGAAAAGGCTACTTCTCGGCAGCATATCCTTGTCTGTCTCAGACAAGGTAGCACCACTCAGTAGGAAATGCTCTTTTGGATCCATTTGCTCTATAAACAGAAACAAGGAAGGAAGGAAAGAGAGGAGAGAAGGACATGGTGGATGTGTCAAGAACAAAGAAACTCCTTAGAGCATGTATTTCTTTTTTCAATTTATGGTGAGAGCTGCCCTGCAGACATAGGGCAGTGCTTATGTTTGGTAGAGCTTCACCAAGTCAGTGCAATTTGAGAGTGGACAAGGCAGGCTCCCCAAGGCTCACTCCCGTGGGGAATGTGGAGGTTCTTCAGACTCAGTCATGGCTTTCTACTACAGTCCCCAGCAGCAGCACAGGGTGGCTTGTTGTCCCTACAGCTAACAGAGGGACCATGCCAAGGCTACACACTCCAAGGATGCAGAATGTGCTGGTTGTGCATCTGTTTGTCCAGTGAAGAGGAAAGGGAGCCTGCTCAGGTCTCAGAGGGGCTCAGTGATTGCCCAACAATAGAAGGGGTTATTCTGGGATGGAGGAGGCAGAGGGACCAGAGTTTTGTCATACCTCAGGAGTGTGAAATGGTGTGGATCCTTGTGCCCTCTGTTCCCCTCACACAGCAGTGCAACTATCAGGTGTAGCCAAGCCACACGTAGCCCCATCCCACAGAGGAACATTTGCCATTGTCCCACTATTTTTTTTTTCCACCATTACAAATTTTATTACCTCAAAGGTATGGAATTAGGAAATGAAAGATGTGGAAAAATTCCTCGGACCAAAGCACTCATTTCCACCATTTCCACCTTGCCCTGGATTTCCTTCTCGATTAGTTCCAGCAGTGTCCTTGGGTTTGAGCCTTGGAGTCATTAAAGTCTTTTTGAAGCTCTAGTGCCTCACACTAGTTCTCACTGCTCAGCAGAATGATGCATCAGGAATAACAAAGCCCACTTTGATCAACTACTTCCATCCTTTACAGCTGCTTCTGTGGGGGTGATTAATCCCAGCCCTTCCTCCGCTAATAGTAAGTGCAAAGCATCAGCTACATCCTTTGTTGTTGTTATTTTCTCTTTTCATTTCCCTTTTGGGGGAGAGCTGAGGAAGGGACTTGGTGACTTTGGTCCAGTCTTTGCCAGAGGGGTGGCCATAGCCATAATGGTGGTGGAGAGCATGGATACCTGATGGGCTTGGGTGGACTGACCTCTCCCCCAGTCAAGGCCACGGGCTAAGCTCCCTGTGCACCTGTTCTCAAAAGCTTTCCAGCACCACTCATGCCTGAAATCCTACCTATGTGCAGGAGATTAGTGTTTCCTATTGGCAGGGAGCCTTTGGGAGGTGGAGGGCCATGCAATAGGAAACACAAGGCACAGGGACTTTGCTGGGAATTAGGCCACTTTTTAGTAAATCCTGCAGTCTCTTGGGCTGCTGATCTGGCACCTTGCTCCTCCATGAACTTCTCCTTACAAATAAAAATTATTCCTGGCCTTTGGTTTCTGTTTTAAGCCAACACTGAACCGGAATTGCTCTTGATTTGCACAATTTAATTGAGAGAAAGAGGAAGCACACTGTTTATTTAAGGACAAATGCCAGCAAAAGAAGAGGAGGTTGAATTATCAGTGACTACCAAGTTTTACAGATAAGATTCCAGCATCTAGACCCACAGTGCACTATGTTTTGAGGACTGCAGAGATAAAAGTTTTGGATGTGGAAAACACCCCCTAGAAGAGCACTTCAGGGCAGAAGCAGAGCTGCAAATGCCTGGTAACACCTCCGTGTAATGGCTGATTCAGTCTGGGCTACACATTATGCACACTGCATACGAGGAGAGGGCATCATACCTTTAAACCTAATCTCTCTTTTTACTGAAACAGCTGCTACCTGAAGTACATCCTGGTATGCATATGTACCTCCAGTTATCTCTTCCCAGTCCCACTGCGCAATACTGGGATATCAAGCTCCATGCAGATTGGCCCTGGTATGATGAGGGAAGGACTGGGCATGGCTAGCAATAGGAAAGTGAAAGAGGAGAGAGATGTGCTTAGTACCACTAGTTTCTGCCCCAGGCAGAGGTGAAATGAGGAAAGTCCAGGTTCTGAAGGGAACAGATTTTTTTTCTGTGAGATCTAGTTTGGGGAAAGACCAGCTCGGTTGGGGCAGACTGTGGCATCAGGCTGTTCTTCCACAACGTTTTTGGGCCTCTAACATATGGCTTGGAAGTGCACTGACAAACTGGACAGGATTTACTCAGGAGACCTAAACTGAAGAAAATAATTTGCTTTTTCAGTCTGAATGTAGCAGATACGCTTTGATTTCTAGTGCCATTAGGTCTCTGGAAAATGGCTTCAACTTCTGAGAAATCAGGAGAACTATGTAAGAAATGTGTCATGCTTCCGACCAAAGTCTTCTAGTCATAAACTGGTCTAGACATAAACAGATCAAAACAAAATAGTCTGACAAAACAGGCTGAAATTTCCAACTGCTTAGGAAGAGCAAACTAGACATCCTTGGCAAAGTTCATGGCCTGGAGACCACATGTTCCTCTTGTAGGGCTGGAGGTGGCTAGGAAGAGTGAGTAAGGAAGAGGGCACCAGTAGCCCTGGGAAATGGCTTGAGGAAGATACCACCAACATCATGGCACAGGTTAGGGCTGTTTCACATTCCAGTCACATCTGGATTTCACTTGCCATTTCACTGGAAAGGCATGTTCCAACAGCGAAATGGCCAACCTTTCTCAGGGATCTCTATTCAGAAAAGATATTGACAGTGCATTTCTGACATTGCCAGGCAGTAAATCTGTGTATATATGACTCCAGTGTAAGTGCAGAGAAATGTGTCCCAACAAATATTGTGTTCCAGTCCTGCACATTCCTACGTATCATATAGATCAGGTTTGTTAGGCTGGAAGATGGAGACAGAGTGACAAACTATAATGCAGATTCACCCCTGGTCGTCTTTGAAGCCAAAACGAAAAGGATTATTTGGACCTGCTCATCTGATTTGGTCTAGTTTGCAGAAAATAAGTGATTTCAAATCTGGGTCCAGGCTGAGCTTCCTTCATGGTAGAGGACATTTGGATCAAGTTCCTGCTCCACTGCTGGCAGCACCCAGGAAAGTTAGTTTAAAGCAATACCAGATGGGTGGACATATCCTGACACTAATCCATGCCCAGTGGCTACCTATTTACAGCTGTAGTGTCTTCTCCTGAGTTTTTCACCTGAACACACTGTCCCTGGGATTGATAATTCACACGTTTATACCTGTCCTGTCCAGTGGGAGGGTGAATGAGGGCAGGCACATCACAAAATTGCTGCAGGACTCCTTGTAAGGCCTGTTTGCAATATACAGTGATGGTTCAACTCAAGTTCCTCTGCTTGCATGCAGTGTCATCAAAGGTTAGGAGATATGACAGCTAATGTCCCCACAGCAGTGGCATCTGCATCAGCTCCTTTTGTCTGCTGGGCTACAGATGTGCTGAGGAGGGTGTGATTGCAACTGTTCTCCCTTTTTGTGCACCTGAAAGCTTGGAAACAGTGATGAAGTCAGCCCTTCTGATTTTTTATTACCAAGTGTAGCTCAAGTCAATTCACTAAACTTGGTGGAGTAACTTCCCCCTCTGAAATCAGTACTGAGAATAGAAGCAGGCTGATGTACATTTTTCTATCATGTGCTAACTTGTTCTGCCATCCTGTGAATGAACTTCTTGTTTTCTTCTCCTTGATGAGACAGTTCCACCTAAAGCAGGACTGGACACTGAAGTAAATCTGGTAGGAGAATACACTTCCCGTTTATAAAAATATCCTTCCTGTGTGGAAGAGCCCTCTTCCTGCAAACACTCATCTGTGTACAGCATCCCGGACCTGTTCCTATGTGGACACAGACAGAGCCGCTGGGGGCGGGGAGTACAGCTATTATGGATATTCCATCAGCCTGAAGTACCAAAAAAATGAACATATTGGTTGTACCACCTCTGGAAACCAAACACAACCCCATGGAACCCCAGTATGTGCTCAAGTTGCCATCCTTCTGAAATGAAGGGCTTTATTACTGGCTCACAGTTAGATCTATCTGTGACGACTTCCAGAACTGGTGTCTCGCTGCCATGAACTTATTTAGCCAACTTATACACAGCGCATCCACCTCTTGTGATTTGGTTGTGGCTCATGGCTCACGCGTTCACAGCAGCTGAGGATTTGAGCTGTGTGCATGAACTGATAAATTAAAAATAAAATCAAATCTCAAAAGGTGATGAGCTGGATGTTTCTATTAATATCCCTCACTATGGGTTTTCCTGTAACTTCTGAAAGGACCTTATTGAGACCTTCATCAGGCTGGATGTATTAATCCACTCTCCCCTCAGGTGGCCTCTCCTCTCATGCACATCAAAAAATTAATGGTGAAAGGACCACATCCCTCCATCTGCCATGACTCTCAACAGCAGCCTGAGACCCTGCCAAATTTCAGGGGTCAACAGACAGACTTCTTCAATAACAAGTTTATGAAAGGCCCCAGCCACCATTTCACCTTTCCCCCATGGTTTCGTCATCTCCCTCTACCCCTTTAAAGACTTCCTCTGCTTTGCATCTTTCCAAGCCCTTTAGTACCTGTGCAGCACAGTGTCTGAAATAGCTTCTCATAGGTTCACCTGTGCTGTTCTCCCTTCCCTCTTGGATGGGTCCTCCTTGCAGTGTTCTATGTTGGAAGTCAATGTTTGTTGTCACCACCTAGCCAACATGTTCTGCCACCTCATCCCAGGTCTGAGTAGCAGTTAACTCTTATCTTTTCCCTCATCACAACAATGTTCATTTCTGCAAATTCTTGTTGCCATCCAGGAAGCTGGTGATCTCACTGCACCAGCATTTATCACTTTATGGCCACACAGTGTTGAGAAGTGCTGGGTGGAAGGCAAGGTACTGGGTTGAGGAAAGTTCACCTGGCTGGGGCAGTACCTGCTTTTTGGGTCTTCTCCTGCCTGTGTCACTTCCCACAGTCCTCATTGGTGTCCCCAGGCTCCCCAAACGCTGCTTCCCTGGGGATGAAGCTGTCTAAGGGTGGGTGTTCCCTGGATGGGGGCTCCTGCTCCGAGGTGGCAGGGCTATGGCAGCAGACGGCCCCCTGGGCCGCACCTGCCTTGTGGGGCAGGTGTGCAGCAGCAAACCCTGCCTCCACAGCCTGAGCCCTGCCACGGCTCCCAGGACCCCCCAGTGCTCTTCCGCCCTGCTTGCCCAGATTTCCTTCACGGGGAAAACAGGATACAAGCAGAGGGGGAGGGGAGCGGAGCGTGCCTCCGGCTCATCCTGACATGGAGGTGACAAACACAAACATGCCCATCTGCACGGGGAGCACCCCTGAGTCCCACGCTGTATGTACACTCCCCTCTGCTGAGCCCAAGGAGAGGTGTAGGAGACCATGCTCCTAAATTTGGCACCTGCGTTTTGGCTTGGGGCTAGCAGTACAAACATCTCCTTTCATCTTCTCTTCCTACTCCCCAGTTTTGAATAACTGGCTCCCCAGTCTAAGCAGCTGATGATTTGAAGGGTGCTCACCCTCAGTTTGCCAAGCAACATTACTGTGTTCACTGGGCTCAGCAGCAGAGCTGCTGACAAAGTCCAAGTCCTTACCATACCATGCCTAAAGAAATTGAATGAGTTGGCTTGAGGGAATCAGGGACCGGCCTGTTCTCATGTTAGATGCCATCTGTTCAAAGTCCATGTCATGCCTGAGTCTGTTGACAATGTCCAGGGGGAAAAAAAGAGAACCCAAGCTTCACTTGGTTATTTGTGAAAAGACCAGAGGAGTCAAAAAGCAGTTTGTCTGGTTTTGGCTACTGAAATCAGATCTGATTCTGAATGCACACAAGGATCAGATTGGGCAAGACCTATTTATGCAAAAAGCACTGTGCAGAGAACAACTGCACTTTAACACCGTTCCTGTAAAAAAGGAAGGAAAAAATGGCCTAAGCATTTGAAGGAAAAACACTTATTTCCTGTAAGGAGGTTCAGACAGTGGAGATTGTACCTCTGCTGCCTGTATCTCACCGGTGTATTTTTTTAGCCTCAGGTATGACTGTCCATGTGAAAGGGCAGGAGCTGTGGCGTCCTCCAAAAGGTGGCACATTTCCTGGTGACCTTTGTGCTCATCATAATGAAATCAGCTCATATTGTGCTGGGGTTTCAAAGATGCACTCCCATCCTAACCTTTGCTTTGGATTTGTGACCTTTATTCTGCTTGCAACACCTGAATGTTTCTAATCCTGCCCAGACTCCTGCTCAGTCCTTCCTGGACACCTGACAAACTGCAGCTTGGCAAAGGAAAGCCACCAAGTTTACCTGCTGTTTGTTCAAAATGTCCAGGGTAACTTCTGCCCTCCTTCCATCTTCTCTTCTGTTCATAATTGTGGGACAGCTGGTGAATCCCTCTCCACTTGCAGAGACCTCGGCTGCAATTTGCTTATGAGAAGAGCATGAGAGACTAAGCTGGCCCTGGGCACAAGCACCTGCAAAACTGTCCACAACTGGGGCCTGGGCATGGGGAAAGAAACAAGAAATTTCCTTTAGAAAAGACATTTTAAAGCTTACCTCAAACTGCTAACTGGGGTTCCACATTGCTGAAACACAGCCCTGCCAGGAGAACAACCCTATATATGTCACTTTTAAGTTCAAGGAAAATTCTGTGAGAAACAGAAAAAGGGCTTTTTTTCTTGGGTTACCCTGAGAAGTATACGCAGCTATCTGGAAGAGTGGAGATAGGAGATGTTGTAGTGTAGGCAGCCAGCCTCTCCTGCCACAGCCACAAAAAATAATATGAACACCTTGATCCTAAAAGCAAAGAGTTGATCCTTGCTTGTGCTATGCTAGTTATGAGCAATTACGATAGATATTGCACAGAGTCTGGGTTTCAATTGATAAAGAATGCTGGAAGGGCACCTCCTGCCCTTTACATATACAAGGGATTACATCAAAATTCCTGGCCACATTGCCACACTGAGACCATCCCCCAGTTACTTTTGGGAAGTGGGACAATCTGAAAAAACATGGACAGAAACATCTGGGAAGTAAACTGTCTTGTCCAAAGTTTACATTTCAGCTCAGCCCAAACCATTCAGATAAAATGAGGGCTGCCTCATGTTGTTAACCTCAGAGGCACTTGGAATCAGACATTTGTGTCAGATCCAAATAAAATAAAAATGAATCTCAAACTGCAGCCTAAAATGCAAATTAAACCAGAATGGAAACCAGTTGTTTAAAAGAGTAATCACATATAGAAAGGACAAAAAAAAAGGCAGAAAAAACATGTTGTTTGCTTGAGGAATCTTAAGAGGTTCCCCATCATTTCTTGTATCTAAAAAATTGAGGTTTTTACTCCCTGCAAAGCGAGGTAGAGAGGGGCTCCATGTTGGCCCAGCTCATGCTGCCCTCAGCTCAGCTGTCCCATCTCTTCCTGTTGCTGGGCCTTAATGACTGACGCCTTTTCCAAGAGGCTAAATGAGCAAGACAGCAGTCCCAAAATTTGAACCCTAAGTCCCACAGTGCAAGAACTGAGATAAGAGTCAGAGAAGCTTTACCTAACTGAAACCCTGCCAGGCTCATGTCAGTGTAACGTAGTACGTGCTGGGGACTGTTGTGGCTTGCATGAGGCTCTGTACAGGTATGGCTGCAACACGGCTGCAGCCGTGAGGCCAACGGCTCCGCTTGGGTTACTTGGAGGAGTGTGGTATCCAGAGCAAGCAAGCTGCAACAACGTGGAGCTTGGCATGGGCTGAAAAAGCTGGCTCAAAAGCTGGAAAAGCCCATGGGAGCTTAGCTCATGCTGAGCTCCACATTGCTCCAGCTCGCCTGCTACTGCTGGCCAAGCCAGCCCACCACTGTTGCTGGCAGGTCTGCATCGTGGCTGGGGTTGCTCCAGTGTGCAACTACTCCTGGATGCCCATCTTGCCATGGGGCTTTAGTACCTGGGGGGTTCATCCCATAGCCCTCTCTCTCCCAGATCTTCATTGCTCCCACTTCTGACTTCAAGAGTGCTATTCTAGAGCCAGGGTTATCTGAGGACGTATTCTGAAGGATCAATACTTTGAAAAGTGCACATCTACACATGTGAATATCCAGGACTAGTTACTCTGCTCCTAACTCTACCCAGATGAAACTTGTTGGTTTCATTCCTGACTGATGTTAGAATAAGTAAAAGCAGACTTGAGCCTTCAGTTTCTGCATGCTTAGAAGAATTTCTGTTTTCCTTCATGGAAGAAATGTTTGAATTAATTGTTACACTTGCATAACATTATGCTAAAGTGCATTTTTTCCACTGTATGATTTGTAGATGAAAAAGCAAAGTTAGAGTGAAGTTATATAAGACCAAAGAGAAAGTGTATGAGAGAACTGCAGAAAATACCGTCATAAGACATTAGAAATAACAAAATTTTAAAGTTAAAAAAACCATAAAAGAACTCCAAATGCATTATGACAAATATTAGGAGAAGTATACACTCTTAATGCTGGCCCAAAATAATGCCTGAACAAGGAAGAGTGTGAAAGAAGTGAACAAATAAAAATGTACTCTAGGACTTTTCCTGAAAAATGAGTATCGGATAAGTATGAATTGCAAACACTCCAATGCCATTATCTCACTACAACTATTCCTGGAGCAGGTGGAGGGGCTGATCAAGGTGTTAGTAAATACGATTTCCTGAGTGTATCCATCCACTGCCTCGTGCAGCAGGTGCTGTGCCTCTGCCCTCCACGGGGCGAAGTGCAGAGCTGGAGGAGGACAGGGAGATGCGGTGCCTTGCAGCTGTGCTTCTTGCCTTGGCTGGCACTCCCTGGTCCTCCTTCTCCCCAAGGAGCCAGAAGATGCTGCTGTACTTCCTCACAGCCAGGGTTGGATATAAGGGACAGAGAGAGGAAACATAGCCCTTCTGAGGCCATGCACTTACTCTGGCTTACATCAACTATCCTTATTTACCTACGGTCCCACAGGCAGGCTTATGGAAAGGACCAGTCTGCTTTGGCTGCACACTTGAGACACATCCTGCACACTGCTTTCCCAGCTGGGCCCATCCCATCCTAGCCAGTGACTCAACTGTGAGAGAGATGGAAGTGTCGCATACTCCATCATCCTGAGTCACCAGCTATTATTGTCGCACGCAGGTGCACAGTGCTGGTGAGAGGAATTTCTCCAGGGTTGCCAGAAAAAGCAGGATCACCATATCCACATCACCACTGTAAAAATAGACACTTCTCTTTGGGAATTGCTACTTCAGATTGATTTCTAGAAGCTTGTGGCCTCCTGACAGGGATGGGATTAGTTAGTGTTGATGTAAAAGAAGCTCAGGGATCATGTCCTGCCAGTAAACCTTGGGGAAAGGTATGTTTGGAAGTTCTGTATGGGTTCAGGTTCACTTGCCCTAAGCCAACCCCCACAAAGTGTGTACAGCTGGATGCTGTATGAGACGTGTGCTGTCTACAGAGCAGATCTGCAATATCATGCTGTACGTGGCTTCAACAAAGTTTCCTTTGCCAAACTGAAAACTTCCTGATTTATCAGCTTTGATCTCTTTGGCAGACGAGCATTTCAGCGGTTAACGTTTTGCAAGAAAGCCCAGACTACACTGGTTTCTGATGACATCCCCTGCATTTTCATTTTGGGAGGATTTTTTCTGTGCTCTCCAAACGTCAGTCAGGAGTGCCCCGAGAGTTCAGGAGGGAACAAAACAGGGCCATTTCCCCTCCAGGTGCTGGGGACTTCCAGGTAAACCGAGGGCTGCAGCTTATGCAGAGAGCACAGGGGGCCGCAGAGCAGAGCCGCGCCCGGGCCCGCGGCCTCTCCGCCAGCGGCTGGCTACGTGAGTTCCCAGCTCCCTACGGAGGTGCCAGGGAATCCCGGGCTCCGTTTCCTAGGGCAAGGTTTAAATCTGAAGCAGGTTTTGGCTGCGGGCTGCTCACGGGTCCCAGCCGTTTCCTGAGGAAACGGAGGCTGATGGCACCGCTCCGCCGTGCTTGGTCCCGTCCTTCCTCAGGCCTGGGACACCTGGTGCGGCACAGCCGCGGCCCCACCCGCGGGCCCGGCTCGGCGCAGCTGCGGGAGGCGCCGGGCACCTGAGCCCCGCACACGGTGCGGGGGGGC
>VZTE01003367.1:640277-657348 GCA_013397775.1 Eulacestoma nigropectus
GAGCGCCCCCGGCCCGGCCCTCGGTACCCCCCTAGCGGCCGCGGCTTCCCCCGACCCACCCGGCCCCTGCCATGTGCCGGCCACTGGAAACACGATCAACCCTCTGGGAGAAGCACAGGCAGAGTCCTCTCCTGTGCCTGCAGGAGCGCAGGGCAACCACCCCCTGGCTGGTTAAAGGAGCATTAGCCCAGGCACGGTGCCCTGCGCCTGGCTAGGCTGTCACCCGGAGTGTCCTTAAATCCGCTGCAGGCCCTGCCCCTCCCCGAGCTGCTGCCTTGGTGTGGCTGAGGAGATCTAAGGCTCCCCAACAAGAGCCGCATGTTCGGGGAAAGGTGGTTTTTACCTCACAGAGGCCTTCCCTGATTGCGCCAGGACTATGGCAGGACCCTGGCTCTTCATACAGTGCGTGACAGCAGCCACATACCCACTGCCAACCCCAGCTCTGAGACTACGCAGACATTTCCCACCCCAAGGACCTCCTCAGATGTTACAGCGTCCTACCTGCTTCCCAAACAGAAACAAACAGCTGCATCTCGCAGATGTCTCTTACTAAGAGGAGACCAGTGACTGTCACAGTGTGGTTTATGTCCCCGGTTTATGCTCTCCCAAGGACCAGACCCTGACATCTCCACACAGGGAAGTTTCATCCATCCCCTTCTTGTTGGTCATTTTGTGGGCTGCAAAAACTGTGCTGCTGGAGCTACTGCTCTGTTTTCTGCAAGGGAGACTGCATCTTCCTGTGCAAGGCTGGTTCCCAGGTCAGACGGCACACTAACACTCATTTACCACCCCTTGACTGTCATTAATGTTTGCTTTTTCAGCAAACCTTCAACTGATGAGTGAGAAAAACAGATCTTCTTCCCTAATTGAAAGCAGGTCAGAAATGCAGTCAGGGAGCTCCTCTGAATGACAAAGAGAAAGTAGGTTTGTGCAGCTGTGGTGGAACAGGACTTGTCTGAAACTGAGATTGGGACGGGGTTTACTTTGCATTTTGTTTAGAACAAAGAGCAGAGCTGAGTCTTATTTTAATTCCTGACCTGTTAGGCACCTCAGCTTCAACATTCCCCATGCCTAGGCAACATAAACCATCTATAAGCTCAGATCTGAAGGGGATTTTTTTAGTTGGAGAGGTACAGGGTGCATTCTTCTCTACTTAGCCGCTTTTGATTTAATGAAACCAGTCTATATTTAGCCTTAATTTGAAGGATGTGTAGACTGGATGTCCTGTTGGAAGCGCATGGAAAACTGCCTGCTGACCTGACCCGTGCTTGCATTTCACCCAGCAGCTGCAGCCCGATTGGCGCATTAAACACTTTCAAGTTATATTCTCCTGTATAAAGAAATATCCTGAGTTGCGTTGGCTGTGAGCAGGAGGGGAAGTGACCTCTTGGGTCAGTGTTTATTGCAATAGTTATAAGAAACCAAGGAGTGACTCCATAAGGAGGGACATGATCCCAGGACAATGCCTCTGGTAGGGTGAGAACCTCTCTCAAATCTCCCAGTTTGGAGAACCCCACCTGAAATGGCAAGGGCAGGGCTTGTGGGATTGCTGTTTCCTTCTGCCATTGGTATGCTCTACAGTCTTACACTTCTCACTTCCCTCTCTGTAAAGCAGGGACAATAGCACCATGTTTTGCAAGACCCCAGTGTGACTTCACTAGAGAGAGTTGCCCTGCGGGATTCCTCAGCAGCTCAGCCATGCATGGCTCGGAAGAGAAGGCAAGTCAGTTCCTTCTCTTAGCTTGCAGTGACAGCAGTGCCAGGTTGCAGATGTTGCTTTGTGAATCTTTCTGAGACCCCAGCCTGCACAAACTGGCACTTGCAGATAGTCTCCAGCTTGTTCAGTCTGCACATTCACATGTCCACCTCCAGTCTCTGACCTAGAATTCTGTTGTCTTTCCACACACAATAATATCATTCACATATTAGGCCATGGGCTTTTCAAGGTCAGTGCCATCAATATGTGGAAAGCACTAGAGGACAATAACAGGTTGATAAATCACATGGCAAATTAGGAAAAGGCCCTCAAGGGTTTTAAAATGTATCAGATCCACTTATCACACCCCTTTCTGATAGTTTCTGTGACTCCCTGGTAGTAAACATCCTGCTTACAGTGCTAAGGACGCTTCCTCATTGTGCAGTAGCCCACGGCTGTCAATCCCAACCACTTTTGATACAAACCTGACATTTTCCTTTCTTTCTCTTGACAGGAACAACTGTAGTCACACACCTTGCAGAGCTGAGCAATCTCTTCTGCTTTCAGAGCTCATGAGACACAAGTGAGGGCTCTGTGAAGAAACACTGCTGAATCCCCTTGGATTATGCCAAGATGTTTCCACTTGTTGATACAAGTGGTAATACCAAATACATTTGGGAGGGTGTAAAAGGAGTGCAGCAAAGGGCAAATGACTGGACACTCAGAGACACAGGAGGAGCCGATGATGCCAGACTTTGGCACGCTTAGACTGTGAGGGTGTAAAAGCCAAGGGTTTCCTTTTTTTGGGGTCCCTCCTTGGAGGCACCCAGCTCAAGTTGTTATTTTGTTGTTGCACCACGATTAAATTATGTTAAAGATCCTGACATCTGAGAGTCTGCTATGGGAAAGCTGGGGCTGAGCTGGTAAGGAAACCTGGTCTGACTGGGTGTGTGGGGGGTGTGTTGCTGTGAAGGGGCCTTGGTCCCAGCTCAAGTGGTGCAAGTGTGACTGCCGGAGTGGCTGCTGGCTGGTCAGACAGGAAAGTTTCCTTAACACCCTGCTTGCTTTGCTCCAGGGTCAGTAGCTGGGACAGCAGCCAGAGGTGCTTTGGGAATAGGGCAGGGCAATGCTTACGAGACACCCGTAAAACAGTGATATGACTGGGGTAATCTAGGATCTAGGCTCCTCTATACTAGTAAAGTGAATGTTGCCAGGCACTGGTATATTGCATGCTCTGTCAAATAGAAGTATGTCTTGCACAGTTTTGTCCTGAGCAGCAGCTCCAGGTGTGGTACAGGAATTAGCACCACCAGTATGGACATGAGTGGCTCAATGCTACCTGGCCTCCGTGCCTGAAAAATGTCCCAGGTTCATTTAATGTAATAGTACAGATGTACCATATGGCTCCAGAGTTGTAATTTGCTGCCTTTTGGAAGAAACACAGACCTGTTACCTGTCCTAAGCATCTGATGCTTGGAAGGAAGGTGGCTCACCATTAAGTCTAGCAGAGCAGGGACTGACACACCACTGAGCAGTGCAGGCACATCCAGCAAACACATTCTGTTCTACCTATCCTTGGGGTGGGATTCACCTCCCCTGAGAACAGCTCTGTCTCCCTGCAGAAGGGTGGGGAAGGACAGACACCTCCAGGAGAATGTTCCTCCCATCCTGGCCAGTGCTAGGTGCCTAACCTGAGTCTGGCTGAAAGGAGATGTTTTCTCATGACTCGTGGGCTGGGATGTGCCAAAAGGGTGGTTCGTGTCCTCCAGCCAGAGAACAATTCTCCCCATATGATATGGATACAGCAGACAAGTGAAACATGCAACGAGGAAGAAATGGCCCAGTTATCTTCATCCTGTTAGCTCTGTTCCTGCCATACTGGGTCCAGTGTCACTTGGAGATAAAGAACAAGTACCGTATTATCACCACCATGTCTGCCCTTGAGGGTTTATTCTTTCACCCCCTCCTGTCTTTGTTTCTTTCCCCCTTCCCTGATTTTTTTCTGTGTTGTCTTCCTACTTCCTACCATGCAATTCCCGCTTCCCATATGGGTTTCATTCCTACCCTGTCCCCATCCTGTCTGCTAAAATAATCAGGAGTGAAACCCTGAATACGGCTGTTCACATTGTTTCCATGGGACTTGGTGGCAAGTCTCCTAGTGCGATGAATGAAGGCAGGACGCGCTTCTCAGAGCCATTGTTTCAAGCTGTCTGCCGTCTCAGGAAAGCACTGCCAGCTCCGTTTACACTGAGTCCTTGACTGGTGTGTTTTCTCCTCTCCTTGCAATTTGAACAGTGGCCACTTAGTTTGTGGAGTACATGCTTCATCACCATGCTTCCCATGGGCCAGGGTTGATCCATGGGGAGGATGTCAGATGAGAGCATCATGAGATGGTCCTTTGTAAGCAGCCACAGACTCTATTCACTGCCTGATGCGGTTGTTAAGACCAGGAACCTGGCTCATGAGTGTGGAATAGGATTGTCAAACCTGAACTGAGGCTCTCCTCCTCCCTGGAAACCCTATGCCATGTTCATCGCATTTACACAGCTTTCAGTCAGCTGAAAGCACAGAAGGAGACAGCCCACATGTGTTTGGAGAGAGCTGCATAGACATCTCCTAACTCAGAATGACAATAATGAAAACATCCTGCAGCACCTTTTAGCTATGACACATTGTACCTCCAGTCTGTGCTGGCCATTTGAAGCATTTTAGTACATGATCTAAAACTGCCCACAAGGAAGCAGGAATTTTGGTAGATGAACCTGGAGGGTATCAGTAGGATTTGCAGGTTATAAAATAGTTTCTTTTTGGACATTTCAGCTTGTTTTAATAGCTTCCAGGCTTCCAGCATACAGAAACTGGCAGGACCTTGCCCAATGTTTGAATAGCTGAACCATTTGGTTTACAAACATGATTCACAAAAAGAAGACTAAGTGGGATCTGAATATGGACGTAACAAAAGTGAGTATGAACTGAGACATCCCATCTGCTGAGGAAACCAGTTTCCTGGTAATTTACCAGTTCAAGTACCAGTTTTCTGGTAATTGAAAATTCAGGGCAGTCTCATCTATTTCAGTAAAAACATCTTCCCATACCAGGAGAACAGCTTCCCATCCATGTCCTGCCCAGTGTTGCAAGAAATTTGTTCTGTCTGCTTCTGCTCTTCCCCTTTTGACCCAAGTGATGGATCAATGTTCTTCTGTGCAGTTTGTATATGCTTAAAGTGTGTAGATAGAGGCCCTGGTATAACAAAGCCTAGAGGGTCCCAACCTCCTGTCCTAAACAAGAGATTCCCTGAACACAGGGGAGGGTGACACAATTTCTTGTAAAATGCCAATCCTTTCACAACCACAGATAGCGCTCCCAAAGCTCTTCTACTTCCCCCCACGTAGAATCAGACTGTGACAACTCCTCTGTGGGCACAATGAGAGGGTTTCACTCCTTCAGCCTGAGCAGGAGGCAGCTGTCCTATCCAAAGACCTCTGTGAGGATCTCCCAGCTCCTGTGATCACAGTTTGAAGTCCTGAGGCCTGGTTCTGGGTTCATTTCTAGTTTATTTCTTTTTCTGGGTTGTTTCTTGCTCTATCACATGTACTTCCAGGCTAAGATTGCAGATTCCTGGGAGAAGGGGGATTCAGCAGCCAAGCCCTTCCATGCCCGATTCCTCTGAAGAAGGAGGACCTAAATTACTGTGTGATGCTGCTATTCATTACAGTCCCTAGCTAGTCCCACAAGGGAAACAGCTTCAGCCTAACAGTTTAAGAGTGCCCTTTCTCTCCAAACTCTGTCACTCAAGAGGTGGAGCATTTGCCAGAGACATGCAGGTCCAGGAGAGAGAGAACCTCCTCCAGCTCTTCCTGTGGCCCAGACCACTAAGGACTAGAGAGCAGGCAACAGGGGCAGTAGTCCAGTGGTTAGAGCTCCTGGGTAGAAAGAGGAGTGGATGGGTTTAGACTGTGATAATTGAGCAGTTTGTGCTCTTTGTATGACAAGTGTATATTTTACAATTACATCAGAATGCACAGTGCCCTCAGAACATCCGTGGCAGGGCTACAACATTAGCTGAGTGGGATTTCTGCAGCACACGATTCAGTCTTGAGGGCTCAAGTCCTTTCCCAGACCCAAGCCTAGGCGACTCATCAGTTCACCAAAATCAGGTTGCCTTGGGTAAAGAGGCCTTTAACCACTGTGCTGTCCTGTGTCTTTTTGCCATGTGTTATTTCATAATCTTTCCCAGGCTGCTGGCAGTTTCAAAAAATCAATTCTTTTGTTGATGCAAAATTTAGTGGTGATGACAGTTCCGGTTTGCCTTCCCCAGCAGCTGGAGGAGGTATAAGCACAAAGCACATATGTGGCATTGTGGGTGGGGAGGGAGAAATTCTTCTGCAGTATTTGTAGATTAGAAAGATGTCTGCCAAAAAGCAAGTTCCCAAGTGCCTGTGGTCCACATGTTGCATAAAAGCAGAGTACCATCTTGGCATGGAAAAGGAACATTGCATGAAGAAACCCAAAATCTCCTCAGGTCACATTGTCCTTACCAGAGATGAAAGCCCATGAGCCGCAAAGTGGTACCCCATCAGCTGCCTTTGCCACCAGGCAATGTATTTTGCTTTGACTGCTTTGAAAGCAACCCCCTTACAGGAAACATGTGCTGGGTATACAAATGCAGTGTTTCGTTTATTTGTGACACAAATGCAAAACCAAACAGGCTTTCACAGTTCTAGGTCACAGATGTCTTTAACGAAAACCAGCTATTGGAATGTTAATAACAGCTTCTTGTATCGTAAGCAGTGAGTCCACTCAGTCATGCTTTTAGGAAACTAACAGTTTCAAGAGATCAACCTATTAATCACTTGGCCTCCTGATAGTTCACATAAGGGCAGCTCTTACGAATTTGTTAGTGTGCTGCACTGACAGTTTGCAGAGCATTGCATGCAAATGCCCCAGATTCTGCTCCTCTGAGGTCCGAAAATGACGGAGTCTCCTCTGGGATACTAATAAACAATCCATTTGACCCAAACTGCTTCCATTCATTCAGTCTTTAGTCACTTAGTTAACTCGGAAATGCTCCTGTGGCTACAAAATATTCATCAGTGGTAAGAAGATGACAATTCATGACCCCACAGCAGCCACTCTGGAAAACCAAGTGACAAGCTGGTGTAAAATATTGTCCCTTAGTGCAGTCAGGGGAAGATGATAATTTATACTGGCCATAAGAAAAACTGTAAGGCGAAATTGTTGTTTTCTTTCATTGGTAAGAGGCAGGTAGTCTGGGTAAATTATTTTTTTTAAGTGTTAGCCTGGAAAAATTGTGGGGTCCCTGTAGATTGAGTCCCTGTGTTTTCCTATGCATGGTCTGCTGCCTGTGCTCTGCAGCTTCATTCCTCAGAGCCCTCATGTCAAACTGCTTAAACTGATATGGGATGAAACAGACAATGACACCTGTGAGTTTTTTCCAGTTTTCAGCCAGAAGCATGCACGGCACTAAACTGCACCATGTAAGCTCATTACTTCTATGTGTTTTTAGACATTCTTCCTTTTTCTTTATATTTAGACATTCTTTCAAGGTTAATCACTACTGTTGCCATTAGAAAGCCAGGAAAGACCAGCTACAGCTGGACTTTCCTCTCCTAAAACTTCAGCTTCAGAAGTAAGCACAGGTTTTGTGATCAGTCCTGGTGCACGGCATGGAGTTACAGCCCAGAGAAGCTTTAGCTGTCCTCATTCTCTGGTTCTTCTGCTGCAGCCCCAGTGCTTAACATGGTGCCATAACTGCTCTCCAGGTCCCAAGGCTGTTGGTGGGTGGGTTAAGGTAAGACATGATGTTTCCCAGCACGGAAGCAGGTACATGTCATGGTGTGGGGATGGTAACTTCTGGCGCAGGATCAGGGTGGGCAGCTGGAAGTCATAAGTCTGATTGTCAAACCTTTGAATCAGCAGTTGGTGGCTGTACAGAATGGTGTCATTTATCCTCTCTGCTACAGGCATGAGAAATGCCCGTAGCAATTCTTCATGGGAGAATACAAGGCAGATAAAGCTGCCCATTCTTTGTTCTATATCTGTCTCTTACCCACTGTTTGCTATAGTTCCCTCCCCTTCTCAGAACATGACTAACTAGCTGTGTAATCAAGGTGACAGCCTGGAAGATATTTCCCCTTTATTCCTCGTAAAAGACACAGAGACTCATTTTTTGGACCATTTTGGATTTGTGTCCTGCAGCTGAAATCCAAGTCATGGCAGTGAGATGCTGCTGCAGCAGCTTACCTGGTTTTGGGCAGCTGGCTCACAAGGAAGGACATGCTTTGCAATGGAAACAACATTGTCTGCAAAGAGCAGTGCAGACCAATACTCCAAGTGTGCAACCCTAGTCCTTTACTACACCTCATTCCAACAGATGCTCACATTTTTGATCAAGGCATTCCATTATTAAATGAGAAACCTGTGGCTAACAAGAGCTGATTACATGGTATAATTTAATACAAGACTGACTACATGGTGTACCCAGGTTTTCTCCTCATCTCTACTCATACATACAATTTACTGCTCTCACCAGGTAAGCTGGTAAATTTTCTTCATCCCAACCAATCATATTCCAACTATAGAGACAACATCACAACTGACATCACAGTGCTGGACTGCACGTTTAATACATGTGTCCTGGGGTCTCTGTCCTAATGGGACATAGGCACATATGCCTGCCAGTGTCACCAGGAAAGTTCTGTGCTTACCCCAAAGAAAACATAGTCCCATGATTGCAAATGTGTGTGTATGCACATCTAGTAGGAAAACCATCATCTCTTTCCCAGTAAGATCAATTCACAGTTGATAATTGATTCATGGAAAAGAAATAGGGCAGGTAAGGAGAGAACTGCTGTAAAATGCAATGGTTTGCTACATAACACTGATGCTTAGTCTGCTGTCGTCAAAGGTGAAAGTTTAAGAATGAAGCATCCTTGCCTCCCCATGCTGCATGAGAAAAACCAGTGTCACAGCCCACAGAAGGCAGTTGTTTTTGTGCAGGGTTCCTGTTTGTTGCTCATTTCCCCTCCTGTGTCCCAACACTCTGCCTCTTTAAAGCTCTTCCAAGATTCCTTATAGGAGAAGGTCTGCTGCCAGCTCAGAGCTTCCTGTTATACTCTGAGAGAGCCTTATCTCTGCAATCTTCATGCAGACTGCAAGGAGATTTTGTGTTTGTTTGTGTTTTTACAAACCAGGCCATTTCTATGGACTAAGCAGTCTCTCTGTGCTGACTGTGGTGGGCCACTTTGTCAGAAAATTCATTAAGTAGATTTGTTTAGTTTGCAGGTTCCAAATAATTCTCTGCCTCTGTAATTTCAGACGAATTAACACTGCCAGGTGTGCTTATTTAAAAGTAGTTTAAAAAGCTCTTAAAGTGCCCCAGAGAGATGCCTAGGGATCTGGCAAGTGTGTCTCTTTGCCTTTCTTTGGTCTGTTTTGTCTTTTGGTTTTCTAGCACAGCTCTCATCTCTGGGCCTCTACATCATGTTTGTGCTCAGGAAATAAGAGCCTCATTTTCTTGTCATTCTTCTCAACAGCAAGGGCATCACTGCATTTCTCAGCTCCACTGAAAGTCTGTCAGCATTCAGAGTTAGTGTAAAATAAGGCTTCATTTCTGCGATCCTTCTTAATTTTAAATGTCTCCTTACCTCTGCAGCTGTGCATCTCTACATAGAAGCTGTGTGAAAGTGAAGCTTTAAAGAAATGATTGTATCAATAGTCCTTTCTTACTAAGTTCTACTCTGGCGCTGAATAAAAATGGCTGTTTATTTCTATTTGGAGGTACAAGTATCCTTCTGATGCAAGGTGATGTTGTTCTCTAGTGGCATCGCAGGCAGCTGCCAGCAATGGGATAAGAGCACTGACTGTAGCTGCCAAAACAACTTTTATCCAGGAGAAGTCAACTTGACAAACAACACATGCTCCCTGGGTCAAACTCCAGATGATAAATTTACTGAGAAGTAGGTAGCATCTCTAAGGACACCTAGGACTGGGGCCCCCAGAATGTTCCACTTATTGTGATAGCTATTGAGCATTGATATCCTGGAGCATCTGGTTTGTTAATGGCACCAAAGTGACCAACAGCAGGGTTATCTCTCACAAAGGTCCCTGCCAGAGCAGAATTCAGAGCAGGGAGTCCTGAATCTCAGCTCTGCCCTGTGCCCATTCCTCTGAGGCCATCAGATATATTTCACATCTTAGGAGGAGGGGTTGTACCAGCTACTTAGACACCTCTCATGCTACTGAATAATTATGGATCTTCCCAGACACTCAGTCAATATTAGGAAAGGATTTATCTGCTATTACTTAAAATAAGAACAGCAGGGGAAGGACTGATATCTTGGATCAGTTCTTCATGCAAGAGGAGCCTGGCTGAGTTGGCTTTGCTCTCCACATGAATCACGCACTTGCTGTTGTGACTATATCTAGGAAAGAGTAAGGCTGCCCTGAGGCTGCTCTTTGGGGAAGAGCTACAGTGACCCAGTCCTGCCATGGAGAAGGTGCTTTCTTATTTCTGTTCTTCTGATGAAACTGGCAGTGAAAATGTTGTGCTGCACAGCCAGATGACAGTTTATCACCTGAGATGCTGCAGTGAACAGCTTGGGCATGCTCACAGCTTTGGTATCAGCAGAAGGCACTGTCATCTACATGCACCAACACAGTGACTCCAGAGATGGGCAGGTCAAGAGAGGTTGGAAGTGAAGAAGTGGCAGTTTGCTCTGTGTTGGTATGAGAAAGTGTCGATTCCAGCTTGTCCATGTGTCTGGATTAAAAAAAAATTGGTGTGCTGAGTGGTAGCTTTCCTTTCCCTTTGTAAGGGGAATAAAGGAGTTAGAGCAGCTTGTGACACACAGCATGGATGAGAAGGTGAGCAATATTTCCAGGACTCAGAATGTAACAGTGACAAATGCTGCACTGTGTGACAATGTGGGACCAGGGAAGGCTCCAGGTGATGCATGGGGTGGCAAATGCTTTGTGTGTGCAAACGGAGAATGGAGAACTGTTAAAATCAGTGAAAGGAGAAGGAAATCATCTGCTGAAGGAAACTCATGAGATCCTAACTGGGGGCTTGAGAGAAAAAAAAGAATATGGAAGAGGTGAGAAAAGTCCTTCTGGTGCTTGGGAACAAACCAGCACAATGTCATATGGTATCTCCTCAAGTGAATTCTCAAAACAAAAGAGCAATGTGTAGCTGAGAAGCGTGGTCTGGCCTCCCACTTAACAAGCCAAGGGGTGATCATCATTACCAGGAATTCATTCATGAGGGCATGAGAGGAATACATCAGCTTTGAACAGACCTGTCCAACTGAGAATATTGACTATTTTGCCTCACAGAAAAACACTTGTGGACTTTTAGACAGCATTGACCTTACAACATGACTTCGTGCACTGCAAGGATCCTGTTTCCAAATAGCCTCATGAAACTGGCAGATACAAATTTTACCTTTCATTTCTGAACAGTTTACTCTTCTTTTCTAATGGGGTTGTTCCAACTGTCCTCACCAGAGACCTGTCAAGCCAAATCTGGGCAGACTGTGACTATGGCAGTGTCAGATGAAGAAGGAGCAGGTGGCCGTGCCGCTAAGCTCTTTTCTTCCCCCACTGTCACCCTTGGAGAATGGTTATCAATGCAGCAGCCTTACTTTTGGCATCAGAAGTTAATTTCCTAGCAAATTATTGAAAATTCAAAGTTATTCCCGTTTCCCACACAGCAGCACATAATAAACTATTAATATTATCCTGAGTTGAAGACCTGTGTGGTTGGCCAAAGCGAAATAATTATTTGGCTACTTTGAGCAGATGCCATCAGGTAGCCTTTTGTGACATTCATTTACTGCTGGGTCCCCAAAGCCTCATTATGTGGTGCCCTGGGGAAGAGTTGGAAAACTCCTCTCTCTCCACTGTCAGCATAACACTGTATTATGTGGTGCTGAGCCATTTTACGCACAGTTCTTCAGAGCATGAACATGGTTCATCCCTCTGGCCCCAGACAGTTTGGAGATGCTGGTGACCCTTGGGGTGTTACTGGCCCTGGCTGAGGGGGCTATCAGTTTAGCTGCTGTATCCATCTAGAGCACAGATATATTTGATCTCATTGACTAGACTCCCTGCTAACACCTGAAAAGACAAGGCACTTCTAACGTGTGGCTCATCTCAGCCTAAAGCAGAGAGCTGGAACAGCTCAGGTGATTTGCTCTCTCTCCACTGACTGAAAGTATACTGTCTCTTAAATTTGGGGGATAGGTTTGCTCTATTTACCAGAAAATTACTCTGATAAAGCACTCATCTGGGGGTCAGAATATTATTACAGTGTGACTTTTAATATAAAGTCCTGGGGGGAGGTAGATCAGCCTGAGTTGGGCACCCTGACTCTCAGGAGCAACAAGCTTCCCAAGGGAATGTGATAGGAGCAACATGCTTCCAAAGGGAGAGCTGCAGCACCAAAGCACCTCAGTTGCCACCAGCTGCCACCACCCTTATTGGGTGGGAGAAGGAAGATGTGCTGGGTGAAAGAGCAAGGTAGCCCAATAGCCAAACCAGTTCTGCATACGTGGCTTTGATCCCTGTACGGGCCATTCACTTAAGGGTTGGACTTGATCCTTCTGGGTCCCTTCCAACTCAGACTATTCTGTGATTCTGTAACTTCTGAATGCTTTTGGAGAGCTACCACCATCACACTGATGGTTTTGCTTGGTCATCTGTAACCAATTCTTCTTCAGCCTCTAGACATTGTTTGTCTGTAACCTTTTCAGGTTTCCCTTCCAAACATGAGCAACTAATCTGCTCTGGGCTAAACATGGCCCAGCCCTGTCAGCCCATAGAGGACTGAATACTGCCAAGGAACATACCTAGAAGGGAACAAAGAGTGGTTCAAATGGAGGGTAAGTAAGGGCATCTCCTAGATGGTCACATTACCATTCTCACATCACACTCCCAGCTCCCATTTTTTGTCTGCCCAGGTTGGTCATCCCTTCATCTGAGACAGTTTTCAAAGCTGCCAGCTGTCCTGTGCTCTCAACTTCACAACTCCAGGCTCCTTTCACAAACAATAACCTGATGACAAAAGGAGGAGAATAACAAAGTTCTCCTCTTCCACTTCTGACCAACTTCAATAATTTAATAACAATCATTAATTTGATTTTTTTTCTTTTTTTCTTTTTTTTTTTTTCATTTCCAGACAACTTCAGAGAAGGGAGGAAGAAGTGGCAGACAGTATTTTGAACCTATCAGTCATGGTATGAGATGAAACTGAAAAGTTTCTAAGTAACTGAAAGGTCTAAGTCCCCTTGAATGTTCTTTAGATACTCAAACCCGTAAACCACAGAGGAAGTCAGAGGAAATGATAGTCTTAAATGTCTAAATTACTTGATCAGGGGATAGTAGCTGATAAGTACACTCTGATACCTTGCAAAATTTTGCCTATTTATAAATGAGCTTTTTCCCTGGCTTTCCTCAGTGCCAATTGAGCGCAAGTGTTGGCAAGATCCGCGCTAGTTTGTCTGGACTCTGAACCACTTTGCTGAATACTTAATCAAGCTGTTCGCCTCCCTTTCCCAACAGAGGCCATTTATACAGCAAGAGAATCAGCTGGTCGATGAAGCAGACAAGTGAAGCAGGGGAGAGGGAGCAAGCTCTTTGAATGGGATGAGAACAGAGCCACCGGCACCTCAAGAAAGTTTATCTGTCTCCAGTGCCAAGCACACACAGTGCTAATCTTTTGTTGCCATGAATATTCAAGCCCAGCTGCCAGCAACAGAGGGAGCAGCTGCAGTGGCAGAGCTGGCAGGTCCCCTCGTGGTGCCCTCGCTTGCCGACCCTGGCATCTGGGTCTGTCTGGGTGTGGGGAGGGGGAGATGCTGCTTGCATTGCTGACAACAGACAACGAGCCATTCAGCAGCCCAGTCCCATGCTTCCTAAGCAGCAAGAAGTTAGGAACACACTCACCCTGGAGAGCCCAGGACTGTCCTTTCTTGCTAACATGGGTATGCCAGATGCTCCAGATGTTTGGGGTCATGTGAAGCCCTGGAGGGAAAAGGTGAGTCTGGGACAAGAAAGAGGAACAGCTGGGCAATATAAGATTGAAGAACATCTGCTGCTGCTGGGGGAAAATAGTGAGACAAAATCCCGCAGGCTGCCTGGAAAGCTAGACATACGTAGTCTAGGCCTAGGCAGGTCACAAGTTTCATGGCATATTTGGCAAAGGTGGCTATTTGTTAGCAGGACAGGATGGGCTGGTGAAATGCCGTTACGAGAATGCAGCACTGGTCACAGACAAGCTGGCAGGTGAATGCTGCTGCAGTGTCATGGAAGAGTTGAAGGGTTTTTGTCACGTGAGGTGGGAAGCAGCAGTAGGAGGAAGCCATGAACTCTCCTCAGATGACCAACTTGTGCTTCTCCACAATTTAGGGCAGCGTTTCAGGGACAGGGCATTGTAAGAGCAAGTCTTTGCCCCAGCATACTCCATAGGGGCAGATAAATGCTCTGGTACAAGTGTCAAGAGACGACAGGTCAGAGCAGACATCCAAGCTACCAAGGCATCACTCTGCCCAGCACTAAAGTCATCAGAGGCTGTAATGACCCTGCCTTGGCATGGAAGATCACTGAGACTCACTTTGCTTAGATTTCCCCTGTAATGCAGTGAAATATGTGAGGGAAAAAAAGAAATTAAAAAAAAAAAAAAAACAAAAAAACAAAAAACCCAAAAAGAAAAGATGACTGGAGAAGGCATGACCAAGCTTCAAGAAGCATCTGAGGCTCAGATTTCTTGCCACCAAACCCAGAGTTGTCATTGTCTTAGAGCTCTGGGAGGCTGGAGACTGCTGTTGAACATTTTGCTTCTGTGTGTTGAAGAAGGTGGCTCTTGGAGCCCTTGCTATGGTCAGCTGTCAACTGCTGACATTCAAAAATGTTCATTTCCATTCTTCTGAGGCTCTAATTCCCTTCAGGAAAACAGAGCCTCAGAGCAGCGATACGTTCATGTGACAATGCCACGAGCACAACATCGCACAACAACCAGAACTGCAAATTTCCTGCTCTCTGGCACGTAACTTTCCATCAAGCACAGGCATACAGCCACAAAACAGACCAGTGATCCAGGCCTCCTTGGTACAGAACTCAGAACTGTGGAGTAGTTGATATTGCTAGAAAAACTACCAGAAACAGACAGGTATCCTAAGAGATGGAACAGCCTTTGAAGGCTAGAGGTGGATATTGTGCAGTTAGCTATTGATCTCCAAGAAACGGGGGACTGGAATTTTTCAGAAGACGATCAGACCTGATGATCTGGGGGTCTGCATCCCCAGAACAATTTCTGTAGGCAGCCCATAAGGAAAAATGAGCCATAGACCTGCCTTTGGGATTTACATTTTAGAATACCGCATGGACCAGGGTAAGCACTCTTAAGCAAGCAGTTATGCAGCACTGCAAAGAAAAAAAAAGTGATCTCTTGATGGTGTTGAGCTTTCCAGTCCTCAATCCCGTCTCTAGCCTTCCAAATATAAAAAGAAAGTCTATCCTAACTGTATCTGCAAATAGGACATCTCAGACAGAGAGGGGAAAGTAGGAACAAGGCAGGACAAATCACATCTATCAAAAAGTTTCATTTCATGTTTTCTTTGCCTTTTTTATATCAAATTTTAAAAGATAAACTAAACTGAAAAAATTAATGACATATTTTACATTTAAGTAGGAGCCTTAATGGTAAACACAAATGTAATAGTACCTACTTGAATAATCTGATTTTTCCTACTTGAAATTCTCCCAATTTTCTGGCAACACTCTTCACAGAATAAGAGTGCAGCCACCCCATAGTCCACTTGCCTGGCACTCATCTCATTCAGTATTAGAACAGACACAGTATATAGGTGCTTCACATAGATTTATGGCTATCTTTGTCCCTAGATTGATATTAAATGATAAACAGTTTGTGAAAAAGAGCTTTATCCACAGCAAATCCACCTCCGCCTGCTGCTGCTTTTTTCACACTAAGAGGTCAAGGGTTTAGAAACTGATTTCAGACTCCCAAGCTGTTACCGACAAAGTGTTGATATAGCAGAAGGAAGGGCCATGGTCACAAAAGGTATCTTTGTTTGCAAGAATTTAAAATCCCTTCTCATATTCCACTACTACTACTGTATTTCCCTCCTCCAGGTTTCACCTTGGATTGAGCTGCACCCTTCTGGCCTTAGTATCATTACATGCATTTTTCTTCTGTTTTTTTCTGGATTTGAATGCAGTGGTTTGCATGAAATTCAGTGGCACCGATCTGTGCTCTGGGAGTCTGCATGACTTTATCCGAAGTGTTCCTGATGATCCCTCATTGCTTTGAAATGCTGCTCTGCACTCTCAAACCCATCAGGTGTGCATACAGCGATGCTGCCGTGCCACACAAGCACATTATAGACCAGATGAGCATAGAACAAGGATCTGATAAAAGAAAAAGGTGGACAGAGCCGTACCTGGGCTCCCCTTGCAGCATAGCGCTCTGGACAGATTCAGTCTGCTCCAGACCTGGCCAGTGTCTGAGCTCGGCTCCATGACGTTTATCATGTACAAATTCATCTGATGGATTTGTAGGCCTGATTTCAGACTACTTTGGGATAGGAGAAGGGCCTGGTGGCTCCAGAAGGATACATTCCAAAATGAGAAAGCCCCTTCAAACTTGCATGACAAACCACTGCAAAGGGGAGAAGGGTTTTAATAGGGAGAGAGAGCAGGAGAAGCTGACAATGCCAAGAAACAGGTGAAGGGTCCTACGTATCAGGTTTGGGAAAAGATGGTCAAGGGAATATTTAGACTTAATTTTTACCTGTATACTACTAAAAACACAGCTGAAATGCTACCAGGGTATACTCAGCACCGGGTGCAAAGTGTTTTAACCCCATCTGAAGGAAGCTAAGGGACTTGGTGTAGCAACATCTCGTTCCCTGATGCCCAGCATCCAGAAAGGAGTCTAGATCCACAGGCTAGGGAGGCACTCTGAGTCTCCTCACAAGACTGCTCCACCTTGCAGATGTAAATGAGATCCCCCAGACTGGCTAAAGGGGAAGTGTGCACTTCCCACAGAGGAAGGCAGCTCAGCAGAGAAGACGGTTTGGGCTCCCAAGGGGATGCGGAGTGAGGATCACTCTTGCACTCCTCTTCTGGCTGAATGGGTGTTGGGTTCTTTCCCACACAGTGAAACTTTTTAATAGGAGCCATCAAAACTATTCTCCAGCATCTTGTGTCTTTTCTCAGCAAATACACACCTGAGAATGGGTTAGGTGAGCTCGGAGGAAGGCAGGTACTAAGTTGTTCCGAACAACAAAAACAAAGCTTTTTCTGGGCATAGTGATTTCTTTTAAGAGGGGGAAGGGG